>PVIY010059491.1:0-12015 GCA_004026745.1 Myrmecophaga tridactyla | reverse complement strand
CCCTCCCCTCAGGTCCGAGTCTCCCGGCCAGGGCTATCGGTGGAAACTTGGGGTCCTGAAAAGGAGGAGGACACAAGAAGGTGTTCTCCAGATGGAAAACACAGCAACCCACCTCTCGTGTTATGTAGGTTAATCCCCTGCTGGTGAATCCTTAGTAACTTATTATGCTAAAACTGGGCCCAAACTCCTTCCCGGGCCTGTGTTACAAAAAGCATTTTTGGGGTTTTGGGAGAAGGATTCGTTGTCAAAGAAAATACTGGGATTTTTTTTAAAAACCTTGAATGTAAAAAAGTTTCCTGGTGATTAAAACTCCGTAAATTACTATGCAAAGAACATTCTAGAAGGAGTTCTAGTGTCTGTTCACTCTCCTCCCGGTGAACTTCTCAGAGGCAGGTTAGTTAGCCCTGTTTCCATTTCAGCTCCCTGAGGAAACGGTGGCTGTCAAACAGTCTTCAGAGAACCGGATTCTGGGCTTTTGCGTCATTCCCTTCGGCCCTTCAGGTTCCAGACAGAGCTGTCGGCTTTCATGGTCCAAGTGTTACTCAATTCGTGGATATTCAATTCCCAGTTCTATGTCTAGTCCCCACCGTTGTTCTCACTGGCCTCAGAGTTTCCAGTTTTCTTAATGTCATTAATTCTGATGTGTGGATTTTTTTTTTTTTTTTGGCCGACAGAATATTTATAAGACTTTAAGACTTTGATGGGTATAGTATATGATCATTTTAGTGGTCATTCTTCTTTTATGAAAAGGGAAAAGGGAAAATACTTAGAAATTGCATCAAAACACAGCAACTAACGCAGTAAATCCAAGGCAAAAGCTAATGGCTTAAAATGGGAGGGTTCGAGAAAAGTAGTGGTTTCATCAGAAATGGTAGATTTTGGATTCCAGTCGATGAGCCAGGAATCATTACAGATACTCACACAGGAAAGGCGTTTGTTTGCTTCGATCCCCACTGCGTCTGGCCCCCCGTCGATGCCCAGTAGATATCTGTCGATGAATGAGCAACTGAAACGGGGCTTCCCAAGACAGAAGTAAGGCTCAGGAGAGCTGGATGCTGCTTAAAGGGCCAGAAGCACACACGCAACATGTGGTCACCAGGCCAGAGAAGGTGGCTTTTTTTGGGGGGGTGGGGGGGTGCAGACACCTCACCGGGGCCATTCAAACAGCTATTCAAAAAAAATTAACCTTAAGGGAGAGAAACCAGAAATGTGGAAAGGAGGCCAAATGCCAGAATCACAAAGAATGTCAGAGGCTTAAAAAGAGAAATGCTATAACAGGAAATTAAAAGCACAGCCTCGAATGCATGAGCGCCCTGCCATTAGCTGGGTGGCATGTGCGGGGCAGAAGCCTGGGTGCCAGGAGAGGGAAGCTGGCATACTTGGAATCACCTGGGGAGCTTTAAAAATACACATGCCTGGGCCTCAGCCCAGAGATTCTGACTCGATTGGTCTGAAGTGTGGCCTGGGCAGCAGGAGTTTTAAAAGCTCCTCTCCCCCTGCCAGGTAACTCTAGTGAATGCTGCTTTAGAACTGGTCCGGCCTAATCCCTTCTTCTGTAATTGAGGACGTGAGACCTAGCAGGGGAAAGGGCCCAGGCAGAGCTCAGACTGGAACCCCCTGTCCAGCGCTGGTTCCCTGTACCCTCCAGCCTCACCGCCTCAGCGCCCCGACTCCAGCGGGACCAGGGAGCACTCCGCTCTGGGGAGCATTCTGCTCCGGGGAGCATGCGGCCCGCAGGTGCATCCGGCCTCTTTCTCCTGCCCACAGGTCAGCATCACAGTGATCGAGGCTCGGCAACTGGTGGGCTTGAACATGGACCCTGTGGTGTGCGTGGAGGTGGGCGATGACAAGAAGTACACGTCCATGAAGGAGTCCACCAACTGCCCCTATTACAATGAGGTCAGTGATCCCATGGTTGGAAGAGGGAGGAGGAACCTCCCAAAATGTGGCAGGAGGCTGGCCCCGGCCTCCACTAGACCTGATGAGCAGCTGGGAGCACACAGGGCTCTAAGGGCACCAGCAGGAGTGACTGTCCCCGCCCATGCTGCCACCCCCCAGCACGCTGAAGCTCAATGCCACACCTCGGCTGGCTAAGGCAGACCCTTTGCCATGAACATGGCCCCAGGGTCTCCTGCTCAGCTCCCAGCAGTATCTGTGAGCAAAGCTCAAGCCCCAAGGATGACAGGTCCCAGCTGTTCCCTGGGACAGAGCCCTGGGGGCTGCCACCTCACTCCAGGCCCTGCACATGGCAGAGTCGGTGCCGTTAATGAGCCCCTGCTGGATGCTTTCAGTGCACCGTCTCTTCTGACCCTTACCCACCGTCTGAGGCTGATCCTCCTGGACCCATCTCGCCCGTGAGGGCCTGGGTGCCCCTGGAGGAGGACCTGGCCCGAGCGCCTTTGTGCCAGTGTAGGATCCCGTGGTCAGCCTCTGCTGAGCTTCCTTTAGGGTGGCCTGAGCCCCTGGGGGCTCCTCTCCAGAGTATTGGCCTTGACTCTTGGGATGGAGAGAAAATCGCAGTACCCACATCTGTTCTCTTCAACTGTGCAGAGGCTGAGGGACCACAGAGACCATTCCAGGGCAATCTCCCATCCTCCAGATTCAGAGACTGAGGCCTCGATATGGGAAGGGCCTTGTCCAAGATCACACAGAGCATTGTTGGCAGAGCAGGGTCTGCACTGTCCGGCATCCAGCCCGGGGTTCTGGCCACCACCTGACACAGCCACCCAAGACCCAGCCTGTGACTCCTGGGTCCCAGGAGCTGTGGCAAGGGGCTCTAGGGGCCTCCCTCGGAAGCCTGAGCACACAGCACATTAACCCACTGGTCTGGTGGTCTTAGGGGCCACCCAGTCTCTTTCCCCACGGCTCCCGGCAGTAAGTGTGCCAGGCTGGACCCAACAAGGTGTCTGTGTCCTGAGTCTCAGCATCGTCACAAGGCATGGGGAGGTTTGAGGGGTGCCATCTGTACCTGGGGAAGTCCCTTGGGAAAGTGGGGGAGTCCTCCAGCTGTGCATCTGCAGGAAGAGAGCCCTGGCACACCTCTGTCCTTCACGGGCACCCAGGTGACAATGGCCCTAGCTCCCACAGCTGGTTTCCCACAGGTCCCTGGGGCTGGGACACAGCCCCTCCAGGTCCCCTCCCGGCCCAGCTGGCAGCCTTCCCAGGAGTCAGGAAATTCAGACTCAGCATCTTTGACCTTATGCCATGTCATCTCCCGGACTGGAAAAGCGTCCAGCCTAGATAAGGATGCACTTTCCCCAGAGGATAAAGAGACAGGTGCGCCTGGTCTTCCCGTGGCTATTTAATACTTGTGGAAGCCACTTGTGGCTCCCTAGAGGGCTCACTTTGCACGGGCCCATGCACCTCAGGTTTCATTCAAATTGTTTCCTCTCTCCCAAGACACAGAGCTGCTCCCCCTGCTCTGTGGCTCCCTGGCAGACTCCTACTCAACCCACAGGGCCCAGCTCTCAATTCCTCGCCCCTGGGCAGCTTTCCCTGCTCTCTGGCCCAGAGGTCACCACACCCTCTCCCTGTGCCAGAAGCTTCTTGGATTGAGGTTGGTCATTGAGGTCTCTGTCTCTCTGGTGGGCTGGAGGCCCCCAGGCTCCTATATCACTGTGGCTGTCTCAGAGCCTGACATGTACTGGGAGGACTTGGTGACACTGTGCTGAGCAGATCCTGACATTGACTGGCATTTGCTGGACATCTGCCAGGTGCCATTGGGCACTGCAGAGATGAGAGGGACAGTTCCTGCCTCTAATAGGCCCCCTCCCCATTCCAGTCTGGAAACCTTCACATCAGTAGTTCTATCCTCTGAGATGATTTGTTCTGCTCACCTTTGGACCCTCTCAAATTTTATCTTAACCAGATTTTTGTTCTTTTTCACAAACCAAATTAGGTCTGATTTGTTCAATTTTTATCTGTTCCCTGTAAACCAGGGTTTCTCAACCGCAGCCCCATGGCCACTTTGGACCGGATAATTCTTTTTTGCAGGGAGGTGTGCTGGGCTCTGTGGATCTTTAGCAACCCCTGACCTCTCCCCACTAGATGCCAGCAGAAGCCACATATGCCCCGCCCCCCACCCACAGCGTGACAAACAAAAATGTCCCCAGACATTGCCAAATGTTCCTGGGGGAAGCAAGATTGCCCCCAGTTGAGAATCTGTCTTCTAAATGATTGTCCTCTGATTCCCCCAAGCACAAGGCTGGGGTTTCCTTTCTCTTTTACCCCCATCCTATGCCACAACATCCCCAGCTGTACTGCTTCTGCCTAATTCTCCGAGGTGGGAGGGACCCTTCTTTGCCTCCACTAAACCCAACAGAGGGAGGTGGGAACCAGCAGCTCCACTCAGCAGAATCCCGAGGGATTAAAAAAGAGCATGTGCTCAGCAGATGAGAGGAATTGACCACGGACAGCTCCTAGAGTGTGGTGTTCTGGCCTCGCACAGCTGACCCGGCGCCCCTGGCTCCCCCAGGGCAGACCCAGCTGGGACCTGCCCTCCTGCTTGTCTTGGCTCCACTCCTGTCTTCCATCCACAGTCCCGAGCAGACGCTTCTCCTTCTCCCCAACCTTCTCCTTCATTGCACACCTGGAGCAATGGCCCTCCCCCAACCTAAAACCAACCTCTCCCCATTGCCCAGGATCCTCCTCTTGCTACATCCCAAAGAACCTGGCATCACAGCAGCCCTGCAACTCCCCAACCTCATCCTTGCCCCTCTCCTGGCTCCTCCTCCTTTCCATCTCAGAGGTTCTAGTGCAGCGTACTGTAAGCATGACCCTGAGAAACCTGCCTGCTGCAGGTCCACGCGGAGCTCCCGTCCCGCATTCCTCTGCTCCCACCTTCCCTCCACCCCAAGTCTTCCTCTCCTCCCATTCCCACTCCAGCCCTGGGAGCTGCCTCTGCTTCCTCCCTCCAAAAGCACACCTCAGAGTCTGCCTCTGCCATCACCGGGGCCACCAAGGAACCTGCTGTTCCTAAATAACACATCCCCTTGCCGTCCCCTGGCCCATGCCTACTCAGCGCCTTTCATTCTGTCAGCCGCTCTCCCCTCGGGGGGCCTCCTCACGTGCCCTCCTGCTCTCCTGCCTCTCCACTTCCTTCTCCTCCATCTTCTTGCCTTCTCTCCTTCTGCCCTCCAGGAACGCCGTCAGCTCCCCAGTCCTGAGTCTGCTGCTCTCCCCACACTCTCCGGGGGCCTCCTCACGTGCCCTCCTGCTCTCCTGCCTCTCCACTTCCTTCTCCTCCATCTTCTTGCCTTCTCTCCTTCTGCCCTCCAGGAACGCCGTCAGCTCCCCAGTCCTGAGTCTGCTGCTCTCCCCACACTCTCCGGGGCCTCTCACCCACCCCTGTGTCCTCGGGTCCCCCTCCACGTGCTCCTGGCTGCCAGCTCCAGCCCTCTCTCCAGCGCTTAGACCCCACGGCCAGCACCGCTGGGTGTGTTCCGAGCACACGGAGCAGAGCGCGTCTGTTGTGCCGTCGCCACATGCACACCCCGAGTCTCATGCCTGGCAGGGGTAATCCTGTCTAGGGCCCCACCGCCACGTTCCCCCCACCCCCACCCAGCCAGGTGAACACCGCCCCTTGCGTGGTGCAGCCTGGCACCCGGGATCAGTTTCCCCACATCCCAGAGGAGTAAAGCGAGGCCTAGGAAAGGAGGTGAGTTGCTCAGCTAGACTCTGAAGCCGGCCCCTTTCTCCGGAGTCTCCAGCGTGGGCCTGAGCTGCTGGGAGAAGCCTCTTGGCCGATACTTCCCTTAGGCCCGCTGGCCGCCTTCCTTCCTCCTCCCCGGGCAGACTCACCAAAGCAGCTGTCCCTCTTCTCTTCGCCCCACACCCTCGTTCCCAGATCCTCATGCAGCCAGGCCAGAGCAGGAGAGGAGAGTGGTGTCCCCCGCACTTTACATCTGCAGTATTAGGTGTCCTCATTCTAAGGCTCGCCTTAGTTTACAGTTGACATCTCCCGCTGGGATGCGTCTTCTAGGCCCTGGGCGCTGTGGTTTAATCACGGGTTCCCTGACACACATTGCAGTGCATTTTACCATCAATGGCATCTTCAATTATGTGAGACGTGTGGTATCCCAGTAGAGCCTCAGAACAAGACTCTGTGGTGGGTGCTATTGTATGTATTTTATAGCTCAGGAAACTGAGGTTCAAAGAATGAGTTGCTCAAGTCCTCACAGCTAGAAAGGGGCTGAACTGGAGCTAGAATCCAGGCCTCCTGGTTCTCCATCCAAGGGCCCTTCCATGTGCAACACATCTGTGTAGACTGGCCAACATAATGCTCCTACTTCCTTTCCCATTCTACACTGGCCATCACTGCCTCTGTCTGGGGGACAGGGCCCTGCCCTCCTGTTGGGGGCCTCTGCAGGGTGAGGGCCCTGCCTCCCCCTCCTCCAGAGTCAAGAAGGACCAGTGATTGTCACTATTGGTCGTCTGAGCTACAAGGCTCAGGGGAAATGGCCGGGGAGCAGACAGGCACTGGCAGGAGGGAGGGGCTCGGCACTGCCCCCCAGCTGTCAGCTGTTGCTGTCACCTGGTGACAGTGGGCCTGGGTCCTTCCCCCCTCCAGTACTTCGTCTTCGACTTCCACGTCTCTCCTGACATCATGTTCGACAAGATCATCAAGATCTCGGTGAGTGGGAGCAGGCTCTGGCAGGCAGGGCTTCTAGCTTAAACTGCTGGGTTAGATGTTGGCCCCCCTCATCCCTTTAGCCAGCTATCTCTGTAGAGTATACAACCTACACGCCCATGCATGGCAGCCAGCAAGAGGCCGGTGAGGGCAGGAGGGGCTTTGGGGAGCCCACATGTCCTCCCACTTGTCCACGAGGCTGGGGACCCCAGAAAGGCTGAAGTGGTGCCACCGTCAGCCAGCGCCACGCCAGTCCCTCCGAAAGACCTACCCTAGCTGGTCTGACTGGTGGCTGGTGGTTCTGCCCGGAAGGTGATTCACTCCAAGAACCTGTTACGCAGCGGCACCCTGGTGGGGTCCTTCAAAATGGATGTGGGGACCGTGTACTCGCAGCCTGGTGAGTAGCAGTGGGCACGGCCGGGCCAGCAGGACACACATTGCCCCAGGGAGCATGGCACGCTCAGCCTTCCTGCCCTGGGAGTTCCTGGGTTCGGCCTGGCGAGGACTGTGAGTGCCATTGGGCAAGTGTTAGTGAACCGCGGGGTTAGGGGCCGCGTGCCCAGGCTGTCCAGACATGCAGTGAGAACTGCACAGGCCAGTGGACTCTTTCTCGTGCTCAGGCTCAGTCCGCACGGAACCCGGAAGCTCTGGGTAGCCCATGGCAGGCTGGTGACTGGTGCTCATGGGCAGTGTGCAGATGCGTCCTCCCGGCCTGGTGAGGGGCTGTGCTCCTGCTGCCTGAGCCACCACCCAGGGAGCAGAGAGGCTTCCGCTTCACCCTCACAGGAGCCCAGGGCTGGGGGTGGGTGGGCAGCAGCGTTTCTCCATTTTGCCATTGTGAGTCGGTGGCTCCGAGAAGCCCCGGCGCCCGCCCCTGCCTTCTAGCTGGTCACAGGGGAGGCCAGACTCTGTGACTCCAGAGCCTCCCCCCGAGTCCCCCATCCTCGATGTGGTGGCTGCCGAGGGCCTGTGGGCTGACCATCCACCACGGGTCGGCAGAGGAGCAGGTCTGTGGGTGCCCCAGGGCCAGCATTGGACAGGGATGCTGGGGGACCCGAGGGTGGCCCAGAGGGGCTGGTGAGGGTCGCGACATGCAGAGAAGGTGCCCTCAGCCTGACAGAGGACAGCCGTCCACCTGGCCAGCACAGCAGCCACCAGCACACAGCCCGGGCCCCCGTCATCCCACTTTAGGACGTGGTAGTGACCTCCTCTGGCCCTTGGACAGTGACTTCACAATTCCACCCAGACTGTCACGTTCGACCTGCACATACTGTGGGGGGGGCACCGGCGTTCCTCCCCATTTTACAGATGAGATAAATGAGGCTAAGAGCGATGAAGTGGCCGGGGGTGCTGCTGCTGCATGATCGAGGTGAACAACTTGGCGATTTCATGTGGGTCAATGTACTAGATGCTCAGCTAGTGCATAGGAAAACTGGGACTCAAACCAGGGACTCAGAGGCCAAAACTCCTGATGATACACCTAAAAATTACAAAATCACAGGACGCTCAAGCAGCAAGAAACCTTAACAACATCCAGCCCAATCTCTATCAAGTTGGGGAAATGAGGCCCCGATGATGGAGGGACTTGTCAAAGCCAGACGGGTTAGCAGTAGGTCTGGGCGCAGAGCCAGGGCCTCCCTTTCCACTGTCCCCCACCATGCTGTTCCCCAGGAAGCGTGCAGGGCTGTGGGCTGCTTCTCTGGAGCCCACCACCCCAGGGCAGGCCCGTCCCCCAGTACCCTCTGCAGGCCTTAGGCTTGGGGCCACACAGAAAGCCGGGGCTCAGAGAAGGGGGCCAGGCACAGACTCGGGGAGCCCCTTCCAACTGCAGGCCCTGGGCTAAGCATGCTGTCCCATCAGGGCTGACCCTCACACTACCCCATGCTCCCATGACACAAGGATACAGAGCCTCGGTGAGTTTAAATAGCTGGTCCTGAGCCACAGTGTGAGTGACAGAGCCAGGTGCGATGGCAGGTGTGTGGGGGCCCAAGCCCAGGCTCCCCACGCTGAGACTCATTGTACCTGCTGGATCTGTCACTCAACCTGGCACTTCCACAGGAGGCTGGAGCCCTATGGCCCCTTCAGTCGGGGCACTCTCGTCTTCACTCTATCATCTCCAGTTTGGCCCAGCCTTCTGGATGAGTCCGTGGTGTCAGACCAGCCAGGGCGTTGTTGGACAGTGGGCTGCCAGGGCCACACAGCTCCCAGGGGCTGCTGGCAGGCTCTGAGTGGTACCAATTCCCTTGGAAGGGAAGCTTCCCGGGGGCTACAGACCTGTTCTCCCTCTGGCTGTGACATTTGCACCATCCACTTGACAGCAGGAAATATTCGCTCACTGCTACTCTCTGCTAGTTTGAGGATGGACCACTCAAGGCCTCATCCATCATCGTATAGATCACGGGGGAGGTCCGGGACGCCTGCAGCTTGCTGAGTCCATCCAGCCTTCCCTGGAGGATGTCGCAGCTGGTCCCGAGGCAGGCGAAATGAAGTTTCGGGCTGGTAGTGGGGTAGCTCAGGGCCTCTTGTTGTCCAGGGACACCTGATCTGGGACCACACAGGGTTAGGGCTGGAAGGGCCTCAGAGTTAATTACCCAGCGGGGGTTCCCCACCCCCGCCCCCCACCCAGCAGCACCCCCGACTGGTCATCCAGCCTCTGCTTGGACCTCCCAGGAAGGGGCAATTACTGCCTCCTAGTTTGGATATTTTCACTCTGTTTTGTCAAACCAAAACATGCCTCCCTGTAATCTTCACCCACTTTCATAGGTTTATCCTTCAAATAGCCTTTAAATTAAAGGCAAATGTCATGTCCCTCCTAAGTCTTATTCTCTTTTCCTGGCTAAATTTCCCCACTTCATCTAACCACCCACACATCTGTCTACCCATGCATCTTCCCCACCCCCCCACCCATATATCCACCAATCCATCTGTCCATATCTGTCCTTCTACCCATATATCCACCCACCACCTATCCATCCTCCCATACATATTCACCTACCTTTTCAAGAACAAGGCAGCTCCTGCCCATTTCTCTGTCCATCTCGCCATCCACCCATCCACCCATCCACCCATCCATGCGTCCATCTATTCCACATACATCTGCTCTAGCAACATCCTGAAGCCCTGGGATGCCTGGGACAAGGCCCTTCCACTTACACATCCTTGTCCCTCTCTCTTGTGACTCACTATGAGGCGTGATCCCTCCTGAGACATAGCTGGACTGGCCTATTCCCAGATCCTAGTTTCTGCACCCAGCCCCTAGCACACCTCCCAGAGCCCACTCGGAGCAGACCCTTAGAAGGGACAGACCTGGGCTACAGCAGGTGAAAGGAGGGAAGAGGGGGAGGCTCCCAGCCCCGGGGCTGTGGGCGCCCACACTACCAGAGAAGACACGAGTCTGCCTTCCGTACAGTAAGGCGATGAGCTGCGCACTGCTTGCAGACTAGCTCTAAGGGAAACCTCAAGGCAAACCTCAGGGCACACCCCTCCTAGCATGGCCTCTTCCCCAGCATCAGTCTTTTTCTCCCCACCACCCTGGGGATACCTAGATGAGACGATGAGGCTTCGTCTTTCAAAGGCTTTCCATCCAAAATTGACAAATAGATCATCCCACGCACAGGGAAATAGGAAGCTATATACAGAAAACTCAGAGGTCCAGGGAGAGTAGGGTCAGCTCACCCGAGGAAGCCAGGACGGCTGCGTGGAAGAGGAGACACCCGCAAAGTGAATAGAAATTTACCTATTGACACGGGAGGAAGCTCCTGGGAGGAAGGGGGTAAAGGCATGCCAGAGTCCCAGAGCCCGAGCAGCACATGGAGCTGTGCAGCCTCGAGGTGGCCTCAGAGAGGAAGGGTCAGCACGGCCCAGCAGGAGCAGGGCCGGCGGGGCGGAGAGGGCAGAGGTTGCCAGCGTGAGGGGCCCCACAGCCCCTGCTCAGTGCTCCGGCCTTTACCCCAAAGCACAGGGTAGAGGCTAGGGGGGCAGGAGGGCTTGGGAGGGGGTGTGAGAGGGGGCGGCTGCGCTTGGCCAGCTCTGGCGGCTGGGTGGGGGCTGACTGGGGTGGTGGGGCTGGAGGCTCTGCACTCTGAAGTCCACCCTCCCAATGGGCGATGCTGGGCGGGGCGCAGCCCACCCGACGGGCCCCCGAGGTCTCTCTCCTCCAGGGCCCTGCGCCTGCCTGGCTGGGGTGGCCAGGGGCCTCGGGTGCAGCCCGCACTCCCCGCCACCGCAGAGCACCAGTTCCACCACAAGTGGGCCGTCCTGTCGGACCCCGACGACATCTCTGCCGGCCTGAAGGGCTACGTGAAGTGTGATGTCGCCGTGGTGGGCAAGGGGGACAACATCAAGACGCCCCACAAGACCAATGAGACAGACGAGGATGACATCGAGGGGTGAGGTGCCCCCTTTAAACCGGCCCCTGGGGACCCCACCCCAGCCCTCGCCCCACCCCGGTGCAGACCTGGCCCCTGAGGTCTCACCTCCGGCCCCTTGAGCCCCCCACCTCCCCACACACCCATGCAGCTGCCCACCCCCCGGGGCACCTGGGGCCAGGCCCTACCTCGGCTTCCAGACTCTTCTCCGCACAGGAGGCCGAGGGCCCAGGTGGGGCGGAGGCAGTGGGTGCCGTGAGATCAGGCCCCTGGGTGCCCAGTCCTCTGAACATGGGAAGGGCAGGTGCCGGGAGAGCAGGCAGGGAGCTCAGGGCCCCGCGTCTGAACCTGGAACGGCCACGAGTTGGCTCTGTGCACCAGTCACTGCAACTGAGGGTGGCCACTGAGGCAGATTCTGGGACCATGTCTGGATTCAGTGGGAAGAATGCCCAGATCTGGTGGATCGTGTCCTCCATGGGCCAGAGGCCCCAGGGGACCTACTTGCCAGACTTCTGCCTAGAGGATACAAAGCTGAGGAAAGTGAATAATAGCGCTGATTGGTCCCCGCTCTGTACTTTACATGACACACTGCCGGAGGCTCGCCGTATTGCCGGGGTTTAGGCCATTATTCCCAGCCTAAATGTGCAGAAGCCGAGGCCCCGGGGGCTTTAACCCCAGTCGAGCCATCACAGCTTCCTGCAGGACCTGGGGTGCGTAGATCCCAGGGCAGGAGCTGGGGCGCCTCGACAGGCCTCCTTGGCCTCGGCTGTCTGTGCTGCAGGAACCTGCTGCTCCCCGAGGGCGTGCCCCCCGAGCGCCAGTGGGCCCGGTTCTACGTGAAAATCTACCGGGCAGAGGGGCTGCCGCGGATGAACACGAGCCTCATGGCTAACGTGAAGAAGGCCTTCATCGGGGAGAACAAGGACCTCGTCGACCCCTACGTGCAAGTCTTCTTCGCGGGCCAGAAGGTACTGGGGCAGGGGGCGCAGCAGGCGGGGGCTTGGGGTGGCAGGTCGGGAC
>PVIY010059490.1:0-12023 GCA_004026745.1 Myrmecophaga tridactyla | reverse complement strand
GCCGCCGCGGCTTTGGGGAACTCACAGATCCGGCCAGTTGCCGTCGGTCTAAGCTGCTCCCGTTCTGGGCGCGCTGTGTGTTCGGTCACTATCGTGGTTCCGGGAGCTATTCTGTATTGTTTCTGGTTATCTAGTAGTTGTTCTGGAGGACGAACTAAAACGCGCACCTTGCTAAGCCGCCATCTTGGCCCCTCCTCCTATTTCCTTTACTTTTACAAAACCAACAACTCTGAGTTAGAAAAGATCAAACTCCTGATTTCACAAATAGGAGATAAATAAGTTCTACAGAGGGACAATGGTTCGTGCACATCATACAGCAAGTTAAATGGCGAAACCAGGACAAGAACTCAGCATGCTTTACATTTAGTCCAAGTCTCTTTGAATGGCACTAAGGCCTTGCCTAGTTGAGCATCACGGTATTGCTATTCTTTTGTATTTAATTTCCTCTTTGTGATAAATACTCAATGCAGAAAACTAGTAATTTGCAAAAATGTATACAGAAGCAAAAAAACAAAAGATCTGGCCTGTCATTTCATCTCCCAGAGGCAACCACTGTCAGCATTTGGGTGGAATTCCTTCCAGTCTCTTATCAAGGCGTGGGAATGTGGGTCACAACAGCCTTGGATCCCACATCTTCAGATTTAGGGTCCAGAACAGAACCACCTCAGCAACTGGGCAAGTCACATGAATCCAACTTCCTAAACTTTCTGTCAAACCACAGGGCTAGCCCAGTGCTTTCCGTGGTCTCATGAGCACTGTTGTGGAAAACCACAATTTCTAAATAATGTAAGTGTTGACAATTCACTTAAAATTCTTTTAAAAGTCATGATTTTTTAAAATAAATATCTTTGCTTCAAGCCAATTCATTAAAGGATTCGTGGGTTTGATCTACCCTAAAAGTAATATTCTGACCTAATCATATGGAAAATATATAGAGAGAGAAAATTTCAGTTGCATGTTCATCGGAGAACACAGTAGAGGGTGGTCCATTTAAAGATGAGGAGAGAGAGGTTCCTTCTTTCCTTCATTCCTTCTACAAACAGTTGTTTGGCATCTAGTCTTGTCCAGACCCTATCTAGGCACTGAGAAGACAAGGCCACCAGGCTCACTCTCGAAGAGGCTGCATCTGACTGGGAGTTTGCATTCCAGGTAATTAATTAATTAATAAGTATAAAAGGAATCACTGATAATAACCAGTACTGTGATGACAACAACACAGTATACAGTGGTAGGAAGTAACCAAGGGGCTATTTTAAATGGGTGATGGGGAGACACCTCCATGAGGAAGTGACATAGCTGAGACCTTTCAGAGAAGAGGAGACCAGACATGGGTGGAGACAAAGAAAGAGCATTCCAAGTGGAGAAAACAGCAGATGCAAAGGTCCTGAACACTGGAAAAAGGATGCATGTGAGGAGCATGCAGGCTGGGGTACGGGGCAGTGATGGAAAATGAGACTGGAGGGGTGAGACTGAATGTGTTCATAAAGGCCTCTGAATGAGGTGGGAAGGTGGGGAACGGAATGAAACTGAGCACTGGCACAATTCTATTAATGCTAAATCCACTCTGCTGCTGCGTGGAGAATGGGTTTAAGTGGGAGCATGAGAGGGAGGAAGCTGAGAGAGACTTAGATGCACGAATCATCATTCGGGCAAGAGGTGATCACTTGGACTGTGTGGTGTTCAGAAAGAACTGCACAGACACAGGCTGAAGTTCTGAGTTAGCACCTACCTGATTTGTCAGATGTGGGCTGAGGGAACAAAGAGAATTAAGGATAAGGTCCACATTTTACCCTGAGTAGATGATTGTCCTTGGAAACAGGGAAGACTGGAGGAGGAGCAGATGTGATGGCTAAGTCTCTTGCCCAAAGTCACGAGCTAGTAGCCAGGATTCTGGTGAGGCCTACCTGATCATCAAGCCAAGTTCAGACCTTCTGCACTAAACCCAAGATTCCTGAGTTCTCCAGGGGAGCCATGATAAAGGCTACATCCCTCGTCTTCCAGAGAGAGACAGGTGCAGCTCGCTCCCAGAAGACAGGCTGCTGAGTTGGGGCACATTCTTGGACTCAGAGGGAGGAGCCCATCAGCTCTCCCAGGAGACCAAACCTCAACAGCCCAAAGAGGGCTGCCCTACTAGGGGAAGCCAGTTCCCATCTGAGCATCAAATGGTGGTGCTGAAGCCACAACACAGCAGCAGCCAACCCGAAAAAAAAGCTCTGGAGTTGAGAGGTCAAACAACCACACACAGCAGGACAGGACAGGTGTCCCAGCTGGCTGCAGCACCATACAAAAACCTTACTAGATCCAGCACCAAGTGACTCTGAGAGGTAAAAAGGGCATTTGTTTAGGACAGCTGGGGAAATTTGGAACACATTCTCTCCCACAAACAACACTGGATATTTAGGCTCCGTTCTTGGACTAGCCCATAAGACCATCCCAAACACCTAGGGCACTGGCTCTCAAACTTCAGAAGCCATTGGAGTCATTTGAGCTACTTGGGCAAAAAGCAGATAGTCAGGCCCTATCCTCCTTAGACAGTAGGGCTGGGAGCGGGGGGGGTCTGTGCTTTAATAGAAATAACATCATAACACATTAATGGCACTGAGTATGTGTGCTAAGAACACATTTATATTTTTTATGTTAATGTGTTCAGCACTGCACAACCACTCAGTAAGACAGAATCCACTCATATCCCGGTTTTACAGATGGGAAACTGAGGCAGGGAAGCTTCAAGTAACTTGCCCAAGGCCATAATAGTTCATGACAGAGTTGGGATTCAAGTCAAATTGTCTTCAGGGTCTCTGTTTTTAACCCACCACGTCCTTTCAGATGATTCTGATGTAGGTGCTCTGCAGACCACATCTTTTTTTGGTGTTTTTTTTTTTTATTATATACTACAACATACATACAAAGCAAAGAAATACAAAAGCAATAGTTTTCAAAGTACTCTTCAACAAGTAGTTACAGGACAGACCCCAGAGTTTGTCATGGGCTACATATGCTCCTCTCAGATTTTTCCTTTTAGCTGCTCCAGAATATAGGAGGCTAGAAGACATAAATATTCTTTTTATCATCACAATCGACTTTTTTTCTTTTTTGTGGAAAATAACATATATACAAAAAAGCAATAAATTTCAAAGCGCAGCACAATTACTTGTAGAACAGATAGTTTTATATGGGTTACAATTCCACAATTTCAGGTTTTTACTTCTAGCTGCTCTAAGACACTGGAGACTAAAAGATATAACAATTTAATGATTCAGCATTCATACTCATTTACTAAATGTGACCTTCTCTGTATAGCCCCACCATCACCTTTGATCTTTCCCCTACTCTTCAGGGGTACTTGGGCGATGGCCATTCTAACTTTTTCATGTGTAGGCCACATTTTGAGAAATAATGCCAAAGTATCAAGAAGAGATGGTTCGTTTACAATAAAAGGAGATGGAAAACAAGACATCACACCACTAGCAATCAAAGATGAGAGAGAAACTAACAAAAGGCACCTGTTTCTTTCTGGTTTTATGCCCTGGACCTGATGCAGCAGGAAGGTTGGCTCACTGAGAACATCACGTGAGGAGAGGAGTTAGGACATTAAGGTAAGAGAGAGGCTGGCAGAACCAGCCCTGCACTGGTAGGCCCTGCTCATGACCTGAACCATCCTAGGGCAGGCCTAGGCCCAGATACCTCAGGTAACACCAAAGCATAAAGGCAGAACATTTACTCAAACTGAGTCAGAAGTAGCTCCTTACCTCTCCATCTCTGCCTGCCCTTGGAGGCTGAGAAACAGTTTCCCAGACACAGGAGAGACATGTGGAACTCAACAAGTTCCAGTGTCCCCCAGATAGTGCAGAAATGAGACTCAGCCAGTTCCATGTGCTGGATACTTTTCAGTGGTCCCACAAGAATGAGTGAGTTAATGTGCAACGGACAGAGAGAGCCATGCCAGCAAAGGGCCATGCCAGCAAAGGCCTGGTCCCCTGGAACCAGAAGGTTCCCCAGTGGACACAACAGGGAATATTCTTCATGAAGCTGGGCCATGAGGGATATCTGTTTACCCTGCTTGTCCACTGCACAGCATACCACATCTGCTGACCTTTCTGCAACTACAACTCCTCCAATACCGTGGGTAGACGGCATAAAAATACAAATACTTATTACTCATATTTTTAGATAGAGCTTAAGCCATTAGGAATGTGATGATTCCAGAGAGAAACGCAAGATGGTAGAAGGGGCAGAGGTTACACTTCAACGAAGTGCATAGAAATCCCAGCTCAACAATTTATTAGCTGAGTGGCCTTGAGCAAGTCATTCAAACTCTCCAAGCCTATTTCCTCTTCCCTACATTGGGATAACTCTGGCTACTTCATGGGGTTCTTACAAGTGACAGATAAGAAAAAAATCTCTTTTCGATGGCCTAGAGCATGGTAGACTACAGGTGCTTTAATAGAGACCAATTAACTCCTCTCCAATAGAAGGTGACATCATTAAAAAAAATGATGGATGTTGAAATAAATGGATGGGTAGATGGGTGAATGAGCGGATGGGTGGACGGGTGGATGGGTAAACAGGTGGACGGGTGGACGGGTGGGTACCATGTTTTGAAGCACTGAACTTAAGTCACACCAAAACACTACACCCTTACATTTGCTCTCTTACGCTTGCATCCCTCTCCATTAGCAATACTGATGGGCTTAGCCAATTCAGCCATCTGATGGGATGACTGGCCCTCAGTGAATAAAAGTTGGGTATCCCCTCCCCCAGTTTCCCAGAGAGAAAATCTCCCTCCAAAATGGTTTTCAGATAACTTTAATGTACAAAAGCTTAGGCGTGTAGGTGAATTAGTCAAATGTCTACTTAGGATATGTAATACATGACTTAATTACACATACATATGTAAAACCACAACTTTTATAAAATATACTAATTTAAAAATAGATAGTGGTTACAGGCAAGGCTCAGGCACCAGTCTGCTTGGTTCAAACCTCAGCTGCCCCTTTACTAGCCATCTGCTCTCAGGCAAATTATTTAACATTCTGGGCCTCAGATTTCTTCTCTGTAAAATAGGGATAATAAAAGCACCCAGCTCACAGGGTTGTTGAAGTATGAAGTGAGTTAAAAACAAGTAAAACCTTATAATCCTGTCTAGTAAGGGGTAATTATGTGTTCGTTTCGAATCATATTTTACAGCCCATCCATTACATTGTATGGAACATTTTTATCCAAACTCTCCATATACGCCATTGATGTCAGTGTCTGTGGCTTTGAAATAACCACTTTTTAAGGTGAATTACACAAGTCATAAGTCTACACTGTCTTTACTTCCAACCACAATGTCTGGATTCAATCCTTTTTGAATCCAGGTATGATGTTGAAGAAAACAGGACGTCAAGGCGAGCCCCACGTGGGTGTAACGACAGGTACCTTTTCCTGTGTCTCTGATGGTGTGTATTCCGATCACCAGTTGCTTTTCAGCGACAACCTGCACGTGTCACTACCCAATCAACCCTACAGAATTACCACTAAATCTGTATTAAATCTCCTGGCCTTCTTTTTCCATCAGTTCTATGATCCTTGTAAACACCCAAACTAGCCATGACTGGGCTCATTGCAGGCGATTGTCATTTCCCCAATTATGGCTTTTGTAGTTCAAAGCATGTGAGTGAGCATCCCATAATATTGGGAACTTTGTTAGAACTTTTCTAGGAGCTGCTTGAGGGTAAAGATCTTGCTTTTGGCTTGGGCATATGGGGTGCTCTTTGGCTTTTGTCAATTCTTCTCCCACTGCCAGTCCCTGAGGGTTAGCTAAATAAACGGTTTTATTTATGGAACACCAGGCAGCCCTGGAGAGTGAAAACCAGACCTGAATACTGGAGATGGCAGGCCTGTCTGTGAACTCTGGTCTCTTGCATGGTTTGCATCCTCAGGAGAGAAAGTGGCCCAGAGCTCACCTGGAATCAGACCTCCTACGGGCAAATGCTTGTCTGGCTCTGACCCTGGGAAAGTCATCTAATCTTTCTGTGCCTCAGGTTTCTTCATTTCTAAAATGCACACAGTAATAACATCTATATCAGAGGACTGTTGTAAAGATTAAGTAAATTAATCTATTGAAGGGTACTCAGAGTAGTACTTGGCACCTAATAATAAGCACCACATAAAGGTCTTTTCCCTCTTATGATTATTACTATTCTCACACACATGTATTCCCTCTGTCCCTCTCTCCCTCCTTCACTTTATCTTATTCTCTCTGTCTCTGGAAGGCTATTTGTCTACCTGTTAATAGTGGCCATTTGGGGGGACTGAGATAGGAGTGGAGAATGTTAATTTATATATACAAGTTCAGCATATTTAACAATGAGCATACAGTATTTTATCATTAAAAAGGGAAGAAAATGTTTTCACTAAACAGTGGCTAAATGGGAACATAAGAGTTTACAGATATAAGCCAATCGATGACAATATCAGCAGTCATCAGGGACACTTAAAGGCCTACAGTTCCAGATAATTTTATCAAAGGCCCACAAGAAAACATTAGGTCAGTTTTGGGGGTCCATCCCATCTTTCCAGGGGGGCACCCCATTTGTGATCACATTTGCAAAAGTGTAACACTTTCTCACGGTGAAGGAAGAGCCAATCCTCTCGTTCTCGTTACTTGCCCCAAGGCTCCTGGGATCAGTTTCCCCCTACCCCAGGTCTGGCCCGATGTGCCATCCTAACCACAGCCTCCTCCAGCTGGGCAAAGGAGAGTACCTCCAGCCCTGAGTACAGATGCTCCAGGCACAGAGAAAATGTCAAAGAAAACAGCAGCCCCCTTGAAGGTCCCCCTGAGGTTATTCCTACATCAATTCATTCCTCACTTTCCTAACACTAATTTAGGACACTGATTTAGTCCACGCACTGCCCACGTTCCCCAGCCCCAGGGAAGAGTCAGCGAGAGCACACTGTGGTAAACTCAGCCCCAGGAGCACAGAGGAGAGGCCAGGGCTCTGGGCAGAGAATCAGGGAAGGGCTCCTGGAGGAGCGACCTCTGGGCAGGGCTTTGTCTTGGTTGGAGAGGCCAGAGGCCTGAGGACAGAAGGTGCTGTCCAGCCAGAGGGGTCAGCAAGGTCAGAAACATAAAGGAATAACCCACTGGGGTTGGAAACAAGAGAATTCAACTCTGGCTTTTGAAAAACTAGGATTGTTCTGGAAGGATATCATCAATAAGAAGTCAGAGGGTCCAGCTTGAGAAACAAATAGAAACCAAGGCATTTCTGGAGGACTGAGAAACAGGAAGTCCAACAATTCTCTTTTAGTACAGACAATGTGACCCGGATATACCCCTACCAGTGGACACCCCACCCCACGGGCCTCTGGTTGATGGCTCATCCTTCCCAGATGAAAGGTTCTAGGCAGGGGGCCCAACTGGCCAAGCTCAGGTCACATGCCCAGCCACATCCAGCTCCAGGAAGTGGTGAGTATCCATGCTCTTGGCTTCCACAGAGCCCTGTGTCCACCCAGACTAAACATAAGGGGAGAGTTCCAAAATCAGGAAGCAGGGTTGGAGGCTGAGCTGCAAAAACTAAAGCATAAAGACCCTCTCGTGTGATTACATAGAAGGGGAAGGGGAACGAAAAGGAAAAGGCCAAATGAGGTGGCCAAAGCTGGGGATAGATGCTGGCATCATATCATGAGACAGTTCAATTATTGATAAGAACAATTAATTTAACAAATATTTACCAGCAGCTACTATGTCCCAAGCAGTGGGTTACAAATGCAACTACAACATTGTCCCTGCCTGCAAAAAGAACAGAGGCTAGTTCAGTTCACAGACTATAAACAGACTTGGTATTCATCCCAGAAGCTCTGGTGAGACCATACTGGTTGATTACTATTCTGAATATAATTCCTGCTAATACCCAAAGGCCGCCATCTAGTGTGCTAAGAGTGACACAAGATGGACACAGGGGCTCATTATCCGTTCCCAACACGTCTTTAGCACTTTGGAATTTACAAAGCATCAACTCATGGACCATTTTCCAAGATTACATGTTTGACATGTGGATAATATTTGTGCTAAGATCTCAAAAATAATACAACCCACTCTGGGATACACAAGGGAATACAGAACATATACCCAAAGGTAAATTTGATAACTCCTATTGGAGATGAGTACAGATATATATGTGCAAAGACACTCACTGCAATGGAATTTAAGAGTAAGAAACAAGAAAGAACTTAAAATGCAACAATGCAGGGTGGTTAAATAAATCATAGAACATTTGCTGTAATGGTAAACTATGAAGCCTTTAGGAAACAGGCTTTCAAGAAATATTTAATGACATGGGAAAATGCTCAAAATAATGTTAGGTAGAAAAATAGCTATATATGTGAGTTTGTGTACATATAAGACTTTTTTTTTGTTCTTTAAGCTACCTCCATTGTGAACATTTGCTACAATGAATATGCATTATCTTTGCAATCATAAATCATGACTATAAATAGAAGTAATTTTGAAAGATGCTTAGTTTGGCACAATACATAATTCTTGACCCTGAAGTTTCAGCATGCCTGCTCTGCACATACAACTTACATGACCTTAGACCAGTCACTTCACCTCTCTGGAACTCAGTTTTCTAAATAATGAGGAGGAAATAAAGGATGGTATGCAGATGAGATGATACAATGTCTGGAAAAACGCCTAATCCAGTTCTTGGATAGGATGGGTACACAGTTCCCTTAAATGAAAGCAAATGTCCCAAAACTTTTACAGCACTTCTGTGTGAGTTCTAGTGTGGAAAGGTGACCTGGTCAGGGGTTGAGGTTGAGGTACAGATGTGTGGCTGACCCCAAACCCTCTTCATATGGACATCAGGTAAAGCTCACAGCCAAGGGCAAGTGGCATGAAGGAAAAGCCACTGCTGTCCTGGAGACTGGGTCTGCTTCCAAGGTACAGTGATTTGGTGAAGCATGTCTGCATGGCTGCATCCCTGGGTGGATGTCCTCCTGCCCATCCAACCAGGCAACCAGGCTCTTAGTACTTCTGAGTTCTAAAAATTTTTGCAGGATAGAGAGAATTCAAAGGCTCCTTCTTTCCTCCTTTCTTTTTTAAAGTCTAAACTCACTGAAGAGATTAGGCTGTGGGTTTGAGAAGGTTTGGGCCAAGAGAAGTGTGCCCTGAGGGCTAAGAAGGTGAGGGGAGATGTTCCCCCAAACTGAGAAGAGGACAGTGTTGGATCTGCGAGCCCTGCACTGCTCAGTGCCAGTCCTGGGGGAAGTGGGGGTCCCACAGGGGATGTTGGGCAGTGCCCCTGGGCTGACTGGCCCCGGGACAAGGGAGACAAGCCTGGAAAAGTCACAGCAAAATTACCAGACCCGAAGGGACCTCAGGGGAATGCAACTGCACAGGCTTCTCAGAGGAAACCACAATGCACACCTTAAGGCTTAGGACATTTCCAGAACCCTAGAGAAGGGGGAGCCCCAATATTGACTAAGATTTAATTTCTCAACTCCCTAGGGGCTCAGGGTCAGATTCAAGCTGATATAGAGAAATAAATGCAGCATTTCTTATGCACCTGGCTTTCTAGTCTGAGTTCCAACACTTGACATAATGTCCTACAAGTGTCAGAAGGAAAGAGTTGGAAACTCTCCAAGACCTATTACCTCCATCCTCTGTCCTTTAAAAAAGACACTTGTAGTACTCACAGCTTCCTTCAGGGATCCCCCTAAGAAAACCTCCTTTGGGGCCCAGGGCTGTACCCCAGGGTTGCCGCGTAGAAATCCATGGCAAGTATAGGGGAAGCAAGGCTAGGAAACACTAGTGGTTATAGTTAGTTCCGTTGATAGGACAGAGACCTAGAGAGAGGGTTTGTGGATATAGTAGCCCCCATTCCTCTGTGAAAGCCTCAATAAAGATGAGGTAGTGAGGGAAACAGTTCTGAAGCCTGGAATACTAGCCTGAAGGCTTTTCCCATGGAAAGGGATGAAGAAAAGAGTATGACAATGGCTCCTGTGTAGCATTCAATGAACAGAGTTAAGATGGCAAAGGTGCTCAAGCTCTCCTGGCAGCGATGCATCAGGGGTATTTAGGCCCCTCTGGACAGATACAAGTTTCCAGTACCATCTGGGCTGGTGTAAGCTTGAAGGGCAGGGCACAATTCTAAGGCAGACTTAAAACCAGAGACTGTAAGAACTAGAAAATAAGAGGGGAACAAGCATTGGTTACTCGTTATTATGTGCAGACATTGTACATGCACACAGGCATCACCCCAGTTAACTCTCATGCTGGTCCCCATGTTCAAGATGAGGAAACTGAGGCGTTAAGGCCTCAGAGTCACTCAGCTATGGAGTAGGATTGGAATAAATAACCTGTAAACATGTGTGTGATAGGACTCTGCAAGAAAAGAATAGGATGCTGAAAGAAAGAACAATGAAGGGTCCTTTATTATAACCAACAAGGGAAGATTCCCTGGGGAGGTGTCACTGGAGCTGATACCTGAGGAATCAGCCAAGAGTGGAGAAAAAACATCCCAGCAAGAAGGAACAGCATGTGCAAAGGTCCTGAGTACTGGAAGAATGTGGCATGTACACAAAACCGAAAAATGATAAGTGTGTCTGAAGCATTCTGATAGAGAGGGAAAAGGTTCAGAGAAGATGCTAGAACATGTAGAACACTGCATGCCAAAGCAAGGAATTCAGATTTCATTCTACGTGCCAGGGGTTACCACTGGAGGGCTTCAGTGTCCACATAACTTGAGCTGATTCATCTACAGTCAGGCACAGAGTTTGTCACACAGAAAGGGATCAGTAAAAGGTTGTGAAACATCTGAATACATGAACTCAAACCAGATTTCCAAACAGAGATGGAAACTGCTGGCCTTCAAAAGGAAAAGATTTCAGCTTTTGCTCGTGAGAACAGCTTTGCCTAATCCAAATTCACTTTCATGCCTCTCTCCCTAAGAGGCACAAAGCAACACTGAAATCCACAGGCACATCATGACAGAATCATTTCAATGATTATTATCAAATGCCTCTATTTAGAAAAAGCTCAGAAGATCATATTAGCAAAATCCAATGCTTATGAAATGATGCTCTGCCATAACGAGGGGCTGAGAAAATTAAGATTAGAAGCAAGAGTTGATTCTTTGGGGAGAAAGAATGGCATGTGGCATAGTGAAAGAAACAGCAATGCCACTCAACTTCTCAAAACCTTAGCTTTCTGATCTATAAAACTGGAAGGAATACAGCGACTGTTAAAGAAACTGAAAAAGAGATCAGACTTCAATTAGAGATATGAATGAAACGGATCTGGTTAGGACTAAGGTAAACCAGAATACAGGATAAAGGATGGTATTGCCTGTATTTCAAAACGTCAGCTTTTGTGTGAGACCAAAGGAAGTGATGTTTATTTTGTCCGAAATCTAATTATTTCCACAGCACACTATCTAATTTAACTTGTCAGGTCCATTTATCTAAACAACATAATTACACAGAACCTAGAATAGGGAATGAGATCTTGTTATTTTGAACAGGTTAAGGTGATACCCCGAAACGTTCCAGAGTATTTTGGGCAGAAAATAAAAAAGCATTTGCAAAATCTCCTTGAGGAGCTGGGGGGAAATGTGGTACTATTAATCTTCCCCACCCAAGGGATTCCTGATATTCCCTCAAGCATTAGGGACTTGCAATTTAATAGACCAAGCCCTGCATCTTGAAGCTTGCCCTTATGAAACTTAACTCTGCAATAGCAAAGCTAAGCCTACTTATAACCATGCCTAAGAGTCACCCCAAGAGAACCTCTTTTGTTGTTCAGATGTGACCTCTCTCTCTAAGCCAACTCTATAGATAAAATCACTACCCTCCCCCAAAGTGGGACATGCCTCCCAGGGATTGACTCTCCTTGGCATCATGGGACATGACTTCCAGGGATGAGCCTGGCCCTGGAATCATGGGCTTGAGAATGCCTTCTTGACCAAAAGGGGAAAAAGAAATGGAACAAAATAAAGATTCAGTGGCCAAGACATTTCAAACTGAGAGGTCATTCTAGA
>PVIY010059489.1:0-12024 GCA_004026745.1 Myrmecophaga tridactyla | reverse complement strand
GCAGAGGCGCGCTCCAGGGTGCAGGTCAAGGTGGGCTTTTGGTTCGTGAGGAGAGTGGTCAAGTCTGAGGCTTCAGGGAGGTGACAGGTGGAAAGAAGGATGGATCCTCACATGGAATGCACGCTGTTGGGGGCCATAGATGGTGGGGGAACTGAGGCTGGGTCTAGAGTGTCAGGGCCAGGGTCCACCGTGGGTACGCTCTTTCATGGTGAAATTGGCAGCCATCTGGGGGCTACCCCAATTCCATCTCTCCCTGCCAACGCCCCTGCTTGTAGTGGACAAACTTTTGCTTCTAATCTCCATCTAAGTGTTTCAAAAGGTAAAGGAAAGCCTGCTAAGGGTATATCTTCCTTTTTTGTTCTAAGCTTTTAGAGAGGTTCTTTCTTTGTAACTGCTATTTAAGATGATGAAAGGGCACTACTCTGAGAACTAATAAAGTAAACTGGTATGTCTTTTTGTTTATGGCTTTTAAGATGCTCAACCCAGCTTTATGCCATTTTTTTGCAGAGTTTTTGTTGCTTGGTTTCTTATTTTCCCTTGGAAGAGTTCCTTTTGATGGATATCTCCATTTGTTCTCTCTGCACACACTGGTGCTGACTTCCATATGTCTGATTCCTTTTCACTGCCACACATACCTACTGCTCTGTCCAACACCTGCCTGTCCTGGCCTCATTATCCATGCCTTATCAGAGAAGGAGAAGAAAGGCACAGGGTATATTCTAACCACAACCCCAAGCAGGGAGATGTGGGTCTTAGCAAAACTGTTAAGAAGCTTTCCTTCATGTGCTTGTTATACTTCTTTCCTCCTTCCTCAATTTTGTCTCTTTCCTATCACCCCATGTCCTTTATTTAATGGGGTCTGCCCACCCTAAATGAATACCTTAATATTGACATAGTCTCATACTTGTCTCATTCTGGCAAAACACAGGCTGAGAGAGCACAAAGATAAGAGGATGGTTAGACCATTCCAATAAAAACTAAGAAAACTTGAAATAAAAGACTTGGATTGAATCTGAGACAGGAGAGAGAGGAGGCCCTGCTAAGTCCCCTCTTCCTCCCCGGATACTTAGCATGCAGCTTGGACTCATTTTGAACCTGCTCTGAAGCGGCCACACAGGCATACTCCAAGAAGTGCATTTTGCAAAGCGTGTGAAGACCATGCCTCAGCCCTTAGAGGGATTTGTCACCATTCGGCAGAGCAATGCGTGTGCTCCTGGCATGCACCAGGTCCTCCATTAGGGACTTCCTGGTTCACATAATGGGCTCAGCTGTTGTGCCAGAGGGTGGAACTGGGCAGACATCAAGTTGTCCCATGGCCCTGCTGACGGAGCAGGGTCCAATCCATGTTTCCTTTAGTGGGAACAGCAGAGCTCATCCTGTGCTCACAGCGTAGCCTTACACAGTGGCTTCCCTTTCAGGCACAGGAATTCCTGTTTCCAATTAGGAGTCAATTTCTTTTTTCTTCCAAGTTTCAGGAAGGTGCCGGGTCCCTCCAGGGACTTCATGTTGGGCTCTCCTAGTTGTTTACACTGCTTAGCTACCAGCTCGCAGTATTTTCAGATTTGCAGAAAAGACTCACTGCATCATACAGATTTCTGGTGGTGAGAAACAGAGCGCCCTTTATAAATATGTCAAGAACCACTCACCCCTAGGTAGGGAGGATGTGTGTGTTATGTACACTGGAAAGTTTGGGGCTCCCCTAGCAAGTCACACAGATTTCACCACCAAGGACCTCTTTCCATTTCATTTCCACACTCACTCCATGTTTGGGAAAATTTGGAAAATGAAAAGCCCTCCTTACATTTATTAAAGAATTAAAAACATTTTAAAACAATCGTTGCTCAGTGTCCAAAATTCGAATGGTGTAAAAGTCTAGACTAAAGGTGCAAGACCTCATTTATCTGCTCCCACCCTCTTCCTTTTTGGGCAGTGACCACTGTTAGTAGTGTGGATTCTCTCTCCTTTTTTTCCCCACTATTAGTGCGCTTAAAAGGCACATAGAGAATATGTTAATTTCTATCCATATATGTACATATCTCTCTCTACAGCTTTTGATCCCAGGTGGGAGAAGGCACACAGTATCCACACATGTTGTTGAAAGTTTTTTTTTTTTTAACTCTATTATATATCTTGAAATGTATCTATCCCTTCCTCTTTGTAGTTGTATAGCATTCTATTATATGAATAAGCTATCGTTTATTCAGTCATTCCTTTATTGATGAGCTTCTTGTTTCTCCATTTTTGTACTATTACAACAATATTGCCAAAGCATGAACATCTTGGCCCGTATACATTTCTGACATTAAGTGATCATATTTTTTGCAGTATTTTAATTCATCAAAGACAAATGCAACTCCCAACCAGTCTTTCTGATTGGATGACATCATCACTATTATTGTATTGAGTTGAAATAATCCTGGTGAAAAGTTTAGGGGTGGGATTATTTAGATTAGCCAGTTCTACCTTATTTAGGAGACATATTTGATATCTGTTAAGCTCTTTGAAATACTGAAAATAATCTTCAGACCTCCCTGCCTCACCCCCAATGCCACTTCAGTATAGTACCACCTTTGAGCAATGGAGAGATCCAGGACCCCTAGTTGTGAGTGTATCCTTTCGACTCATATGACTCACTGGGGAATGAAATTTTCAGTTGATTATAGTTTTGAGTTGCAAAATGTAAAATAAAGAGCATACAAAATTTGACTGATTTCTCAACTGAATTGTCTAATTTTGCCTGACTGAACTGATCTCCTTGATAAACTTAATCAGCTATTTTTTTATCGACCATATGAACTTAGCCACATATACCAAATAAATATACTACTAACTTCACTATTTTCAATCATTAATTTACATTGTTAAGCTAACCCAGTAATTTTTAGCTTTCAAAAACGAAGTGCTTCATAAATTATAATTCTACTGGAGTATCTTAATAATCCTGATCTAGTAGAAATAACTGTAATTTGAGTTCTATGGACCTGGATTTTGAATCCTGTCTACACAATAGTCAGTTGTATGGTCTTGGGAAAGTCACTTGACTTTTTGGAGTCTCAGGTTCCTCATATGTAAAGAGTAGATGGTGATAATACCTGGTTCAACCATATATTTGTGATGATAAATTCAGATCATGTTTTTTAGAAGCATCGGTTTACTGCTTGACATTTTAGAGGCTTAGTAAATGGTAGGTATTATTATCATCATCATTATTATTCTTGGCTGATAAATGGACCATGTGTTTATGTTTTTTAGGAAACAATATGACTGAAATCAGAAGATAATTGCACTGATATAATAAGTCCTACTATGATAGAGTTTAAAACTATCTTTACGATGGCCCTGAGAAAATAATGTGGTTTATTTTCACAGTCACTTTTTCCATTGGAAAAGTAAGATACCAGAAGATTGGGCAGGTGCCCAAGGTGATGCTGAATGCCAGATGTGGAATTGGAACTGGAACTCCAGGGGGCTGACTTTCGATACTTGGATGCTAGACACGCTGCTTCTTTGAAGTAATGTGCCCCTTTGGATACCCCTCTAAAGGACTGGAGTGACGAGAGGAGGTTGGTGGCGACATGACAGCTGGAGGCAAGACCAGTGCTGCTTTATATCTACAAACATTCTGGGGCTCAATTTCTTTCTTTTTTTTCTCTTAAGTCTTTTATCTAAAGTAAAATGAGATTTGACAGATAATTATTTTATCTGTTTCTACTGATGAATGGGAGCTCTACTTTTATATAGTATGGCTACAAAACAACTCAAAGAACAAAATATGCAGGGATGAGAAAAAGAAGTTGGCATATTCTGATATAAATATGGAGATATTGGTGCTGTGGGTTTTTAAAATTTTTTTTGTGTGAAAAATAACATGTATACAAAAAAGTGATACATTTCAAAGTACATTGCAACAACTAGTTGTAGGAAAGATTTTAAGAGTTTGGTATGGGTTACAATATAATTCCAGATTTTTAAGTTTTTACTTCTAGCTCTTCTAAGATGCCGGAGAGTAAAAGAAATATCAATATAATGCTTCAGCAGTCATACTCATTCATTAAACCCTACCTTCTCTGTATAACTCCATCATCACCTTCGATCTTTCTCCCACTCTTTAGGGTTTTTTCCTAGTCCTTTCTAGCTTTTTCATGTTGGAAGGGGCTATTGATAATACGGGGTAGGGAGATTGAACTAGTTGATATTCTGGAGAGGCTGGCCCCTTGTGTTTCAGGACTTATCTGGTCCAGGGACCCATCTGGAGGTTGTGGGTTTCTGGAAAGTTACACTAGTGCATGAAGCCTCTGTAGAATCTTATGTAACATCCTAGGTGTTCTTTAGGATTGGTAAGAATGGTTTGGTTGAGGTTTGGCAAGTTATAGTGGGTAGGGACTCAATTTCTTTAGGCCAGTAATGAGATTAGGGCTTAGTTGTTCTGAGTTTTGGAATGGGTGTGAAGCAGAATGTATAATAGAAAAGACTAGTCAAAGCTGAGCAAATTTACCTAGGGCACATAATAACTATAGAAGCATTGTTTCTTTGGAAAACGTTTTTTTAGAATTTAGGGTTCTGAATAGCATCTCATTGCCTAAAATTTTATCAGTTTCCTTAGAGCATTTGACATTGGAAATGCACAGATAAATGGCACTTAATGAGATGTTTTTCTAAAAAGATTTTCAAGATTTTATTAAGTAGTATCCAAGAAGACCATTCAGTATAAAATATATGGGTTTCCAGGGGCTTAAAATCAGTGTGCTTCAAGGAAATGGAAGATGGCAGCTCCATAAGAGTAGAATTTCACATTAACCAATAGTCTACTATTTTGCCTGATTGAATATGGAGGTATTTTTAGGACCAGAACAAATATATCTCTTTTCCTTGTAGGGAAGATTGTATCTTAAGCAAAGTCCATTATTATTACTTTAAACTGAAGGCAGGAAATATTACCCAAACTAGTCAGTAAATAGAACACCTGTCATCCAACTGTTTGCTGTGTTTGTGTAATTTAGAGAAATATTGGCCATACATTACTTAAATTTTTAGGGCTTTGGGCACCACCCAATGCAGAACAGATTAATTTCATGGTTTCTATGTGCACTTGCACAAATTAAAATATGAGTCCTCCCTTGATTTCTTTGAACCTCTTTCTTCAATTAGTTCTGTTTGCAGAGCTGATCAGTCAGCAGTTTTCAGAAATAGTTCAGTTTCTTCTATCTCTTGTTATCTTAAGAACTGAGCCTTTTTATATTGTGAATGTTAATATGACAGGACTCACTCTTGAATTATAAGTTAACCATGCATCATCAGTTTGCTCTGGTGACAAGTCCTGTGTATCCAAATCTGCAAATCATGAGAAATCTTTCTACAAGATTCTTGTTTTATATGGTAGAGAGAGCACAGACTTCCCGTGGACAGTGGTAAGTTTCCCAGATAAGCTTCAAAGAAATGATTCTTATCTTTAATCTATTTTTCAAAGAAAGCTAATTTTCAACTAGAATATATATATATATATATATATATATATAGTAAACCTCTTTTATTTTTTACTGGGGTAAAAATTATACATATAAAATGCCTTCATAGTATACAGTTTTGAGTTTTGACAAAGACAAATATTCATATAACCCTTATAGAAATCAATGGGTAATTTTAAACAGTCTAAACAGTGTGTAGTTGTATCTCAATTTTTTATTTTATTTTAAGCTTTCTTTATTGTATAGTATAACATATATACAAAGCAAAGAAATAAAAAAAGCAATAGTTTTCAAAGCACTCTTCAACAAGTAGTTACAGGACAGATCCCAGAGTTTATCATGGGTTACCATACGATCCTCTCACATTTTTCCTTCTAGCTGCTTCAGAATATAGGAGGCGAGAGGGCTTAAATATTTTTCTATCATCACAATCAACATTTTTTCCTTCTTTTTTAGTGAAAAATAGCATATCTACAAAAAAGCTATAAATTTCAAAGCACAACACCACAATTAGTTGTAGAATATATTTCAGAGTTTGACAGGGATTACAATTTCACAATTTTAGGTTTTAAATTCTAGCTGCTCTAAAAATACTGAAGACTAAAAGAGATATCAATTTAATGATTCAGCATTCATAGTCATTTGTTAAACTTTACTTTCTCTGTATAACTCCACCATCACCTCTGATCTTTCCATCCCTCTCTTTAGGGGTGTTTGGGCTATGACAATTCTAAATTTTTCATATTGGAAGTGTCTGTCACTAATATGGGGTAGGAATATGGAAGTATCTGATGTTCTGGAGAGACTGGGCTAGGTTTCAGGACTTATCTGGACCAAGGGATCCATCTGGAGGTTGTAGGTTTCTGGAAAGTTACTCTAGTGCCTGGAACCCTTGTGGAATCTTATATATAGCCCTAGGTGTTCTTTAGGATTGGTAGGAATGGTCCTGGTTGGGCGTTGGCAGGTTATGATAGGTAGCAAAGTCTACCTCAAGAGCAACCTTGAGAGTAGCCTCTCCACTCTATTTGAACTCTCTCTGCCACTGATATTTCATTAATTACACTTCCGTTCCCCCTTTTGGTCAGGATGGAATTGTTGATCCTATGGTGCCAGGTCTGGATTCATCCCTGGGAGTCATCTCCCACGTCACCAGGGAGATTTTCATGTCCCATGATAATATCATCCTGGTATCATGTCCCATGTAGGAGGGAGGGCAATGATTTCACTTGCAGAGTTGGGCTTAGAGAGATTGAGGCCACATCTGAGGAACAAAAGAGGTCCTCCAGAAGTAACTCTTAGGCACGCCTATTGGTAGTCTAAGCTTCTCTGCTACCTACATAAGAGTCACAAGAGTAAGCCTCATGATCAAGGGCATGGCCTTTTAATTAGGGTGTCCTTAAAGTTTGACACAGTATCAGTGGATTCCCTGATGGTAAGGTTTAATATTTCCATAGTCTTTCTCCCATCCCTCAGGGGACTTTGCCAATACTTTCTGATTATCTGCTTAATATACTCTGGATGTATCCAGGCATTACAATAATCTATAAAGGATTAAAGGACCTCTTTCTTATTTTGTGTTCCCTATGTTTCAGTTGTTCAAATGAACTATACAGATAGGTTGAATTAGATTATGTACTACAGAAATTGTCAGTTTCATACCAAATAAACTTTTTTTCCATTGGTCTCAAAGGTTATGTGTGGTTCTAAAATATAGACAACTTCTTCCTTACCCCTATGTTCTGAATTACTTTAACCCCAACATGTTTGGCTTCATTCTTATCTCTAAATATCAGGTTATGTATATAAACAGCCTCTCAAAATCCAGAAATAATAATCACCACTCTAGACTTAATGTGTCTGCTCTAAAAGCTTACAATCTAGACCACTGTTTTCTTATAAGCATTTTCTAAACGTGACCATATCATTGCTGTTCTTTTGTTTCTCGCTTATTTTATCTCACTAAATGTCCCACATATTCATTCACATTGTTGCATGCTTCATGTTATGTAGCAGCACAAACTTCATTCATAAGTATACACCATCATTTGCCAATCTACTTCTCCCTCAGTGCATCCTTCAGCCACCTGCATTCATCATGCATCATGTATAGGGCTCAAAGTCCACAGTCCATCAACATTCTCAATTTTAGATAATTTCATTGTTCCCAAGAGAAAGAGAACCAATAAACACACCCTCTGGCCATATAGGAAATCTAAACCTCCTCTTAACTCTTGTCCCTCCCCCCATTATTTACCTCTACTGCTGTGGTAGTGCTGATGGTTTCCTTTCGAACATAGCTCATAGCATGCAATAGCAGTCTCCCCCCTATACCCTGAACTTAAACACTCTTTGTACAAGAATCATATCTTTGAAGTAATTCTTGTAAGAACTAACTTATATTTCTAGTGGGACAGGTAGGTCTATACAACCTCCTTCAATCTTGTTCATCTTCAATATGGTAATATTACTTTTAGACCCACTAGAGAACCACCTTCACTCCTATCTATTTCCTTACATTGGAGTTCAACCTCATTAGCTAAGCATTCACCCATCTCTAGCTTCTGTGTATCTCTAAGTCCCCTATATTCTATATTATAAGCCTCTGATTATATCTTTATGCCGGTCATAAAAGTGGAATCATACAGTATCTATCCTTTCTTGTCTGGCTAATTTCACTCAGCATTATGTCATCAAGGCTCATCCATCTTGTCACATGTTTCAACATGTCATTTTGTTTCACTGCTGCATAATATTCCATCATATGTCTGTATCACATTTTGTGACCCACTGTTGATAGGCATTTGGTTTGTTTCCATCTTTTGGTGATTGTGAATAATGCTGCTATAAACATTGGTGTGCAATGTCTGTTTGTGTCGTTGCTTTCAACTCTTCTGGATATATACCAAGCAGTGCTATTGCTGGGTCATAGGGCAACTCGATATTTAGTTTCTTAAGAAACCGCCAGTCTTCCATAGTGGCTGCACCATTATACAGTTCCACCAGCAGTGCGTAAGTGTCCCAATTCCTACTTGTTTAATAGCTAATAGCAACCATCCTTATAGGTGTGAGATGGTATCTCATTGTAGCCTTGATCTGCACTTCCATTATAGCCAATGAAACTGAGTGTCTCTTCATGTGCTTTTGAGCCATTTGTATTTGCTCTTCAGAAAAATGCCAATTCATATCTTTAGCCCATTTTATAATTGGGTTGTTTGTTCTTTTGTTGTTGAGTTGTGTGATTTCTTTGTATATACAGGAAATCAAACCTTTGTCCGATATGTGATTTTCAAAATATTTTCTCCCATTGAGTTGGCTGCCTCTTCACTTTTTTGTCAAAATCTTTTGAAGTGCAGAAACATTTGATTTTGAGGAGTTCCCATTTATCTATTTTTTATTTTGTTGCTTGTGCTTTGGGTGTAAAGTTTAGGACGCTACGTCCCATTATTAGGTCTTGAAAATGTTTCCCTACATTTTCTTTATGGTACTAGTTCTTACACTTAGGTGTTTGATCCACTTTCAGTTAATTTTTGTGTAGGGTCTTTCATTCTCTTGGCTATTGATATCCAGTTGTTCCAATGCCCAATTATCGAAAAGACTATTTTTGTCCTAGTTCAGAGGATGTAGGGGCCTTGTCAAAAATCAGTTGACCATAGATTTGATGGTCTATTTCTGCACTCTCAATTCTATTCCATTGGTCAATACTTCTATCTTTGTGCCAGTATCATGCTGTTTTGACCACTGTGGCTTTATAATAGGTTTTAAAGTCAGGGAGTGTTAATCCTCCCACTTTGTTCTTCTTTTTTAGGATGGCTTTAGCTATTCGGAGTCTCTTTCCCTTCCAGATGAATATAGCAATTAGCTTTTCCAAATCTTCAAAGTAGGTAGTTGGAATTTTGATTGGTACTGTGTTGAATCTGTAGATCAATTTGGGGAGAATTGGCATCTTAACTATACTTAGCCTGCCTATCCATGGGCAGGAAATGTCTTTCCACCTATTTAGATCTCCTCTGATATCTTTTAGCAATGTTATATAGTTTTCTGTGTACAAGTCCTTTATGTCCCTAGTTAAGTTCATTCTTAAGTATTTGATTCTTTTAGTTGTTATTTTGAATGGAATTTTTTCCTTAACTGACTCCTCAGCTAGGTCATTTCTTGTGTATAGAAATGTTACTAATTTTTGCACATTAATTTTATATCCCTCCACCTTGCTGAATTTGTTTATTAGCTCAAATAACTTTGCTGTAGATTTCTCAGGATCTACCAAGTATAGTATCATATCATCTGCAAATAATGAGAGTTTTACTTCTTCCTTTCCAATTTGGATGCCTTTTATTTCTTTGTCCTACCTTGTTCTAGCTAGAACTTCTAACACAATGTTGAATAAGAGTGGTGACAGTGGGCATCCTTGCCTTGTTCCTGATCTTAGGGGGAGTGCTTTCTGTCTCTCTCCATTGAGTATGATGCTGGTTATCGTTTTTTCATATATTCCCTTTATCATATTGAGGTAGTTACCTTTGATTCCTATCTTTTGGAGTGTTTTTATCAGAGAAGGATGCTGATTTTGATGAATGCTTTTTCAGCATCAATTGAGATGATCATGTGATTTTTCCCTTTCAAATTGTTAATGTGCTGTATTACATTAATTGATTTTTTTGTGTTGAACCAGCCTGGCATTCGCCGTATAAACCCCACTTGGTCTTGATGTATAATTCTTTTAATGTGTTGTTGGATTCGATTTGCTAATATTTTATTGAGAATTTTTGTATCTTTGTTCATTAGGGAGATTGGCCTTTGGTTTTCCTTCCTCACTGCATCTTTACCTGGTTTTGGTATTAAAATGATGTTAGCTTCATGAAATGAGTTAGGTAGAGTTCCTTTTTCCTCAAATTTTTTTAAAAGTTTGTGCAGGATTGGTGTTAGTTCTTTTTAGAATATTTGATAAAATTCCCCTGTGAAGTCATCTGGCCTTGGGCTTTTCTTTGCAGGAAGTTTTTGATGACTGATTGAATCTCTTTGATTGTGATTGATTTGATGAGAACTTCTATTTCTTCCTGAGTCAGTGTAGCTTGTTCGTGTGTCTCCAGCAATTTGTCCATTTCATCTAAGTTGTCCAGTTTATTGGGGTATAGGTGTTCATAATATTTTCTTATGATTTCTTTTATTTCTTCAGGGTCTGTGGTAATGCACCCCTTCTCATTTCTGATTTTGTTTATTTGCATCCTCTCTATTTTTTGTTTGTCAGTCTTGTTAGTGGCCCATCAATTTTATTGATTTTCTCCAAGAACCAACTTTTGGTTTATTGACTCTTTCTATTGTTCTTTTTTCTCCCATCCATTTATCTCTGTTTTAATCTTTGTTATTTATTTTCTTCTATTTGCTTTGGGGTTAGTTTGCTATTCTTTTTCAAGTTTCTCTAGTTATGCTGTTAAGTCCTCAATTTTTGCTCTTTCTTATTTTTTAATATAGTCATTTAGGGCAATAAATGTCCCTCTCAGCACAGCCTTTGCCACATCCCATAAGTTCTGATAAGTTGTATTCTCATTTTCATTCATCTCCAGATAGCTACTGATTTCTCTAGCAATTACTTCTTTGACCCACTGGTTGTTTAAGAATGCGTTATTTAATCTCCATATATTTGTGAATGTTTTCATTCTTTGGTGGTTATTGAGATCCAGCTTCATCTCATTGTGATCAGAGAAAGTGCTTTGAATAATTTCAATGTTTTTAAATGTATAAAGACCTATTTTATGCCCCAGCATATGATCTACCCTGGAGAATGTTCCATGAACACTACAGAAGAATGTATATCCTTGTGCTTTGGGGTGCAATGACCTATATATGTCTGTTAGGTCTAATTCATTTATCAAGTTGTTTAGCTTCTCTGCTTCCTAGTTGATCATCTGTCTGGTTGTTCTATCTATAGAGGACAGTGATGTATTGACCTCTCCCACTATTATTGTTGAAACATCTATTGCTCCCTTCAGTTTTGCCAATGTCTCTCATGTACTTTGGAGCTCCTTGATTGGGAGCATAAGCATTTATGATTGTTTTATCTTCTTGGTGAATTGACCCTTTAATTAGTATATAGTGTCCTTCTTTTTCTCTTATGATGTCTTTACATTTAAAGTCTATTTTGTCCGATATTAGTATAGCTACTCCTGCAAGTTACAACTTATGTGGAAAATCTTTTTCCATCCTTTCACTCTCAATCTATTTGTATCCGTGTGTCTAAGATGAGTTTCTTATAAGCAGCATATCACTGAATTATGTTTCTTACTCCATTCTGCCAATCTATATCTTTTAATTGGTAAATTTAGTCCATTAACATTCAAAGTTATTACTGAAAAGTGTTTCTGATTCCACCATCTTATCTTTCTAATTTTATTTGTCAGATCTACATATTCTTTTCCCTCTTTCTCTTTATATTTAAATTACCCTTAGTGGTATTCGTCAATTCTGTGCCCTCCTCTAGACCTTCCTTTCCTGTCTTTTTTTTTTTTCAGCCGGCAGAACTCCTTTCAGTATTTCTTGTAAGGCCGGTCTCTTGTTGACAGATTCT
>PVIY010059488.1:0-12037 GCA_004026745.1 Myrmecophaga tridactyla | reverse complement strand
AATACTGTATGTTTGAAACTGTAATGAGATCATCTCCCTGGCTGATGTGATTTAGTTAAGAATGGTTGTTAAACTGGATTAGGGGATGACATGTCTCCACCCATGTGAGTGGGTCTTGATTAGTTTCTGAAGTCCTATAAAAGAGGAAACATTTTGGAGAATGAGAGATTCAGAGAGAGCAGAAAGATGTAGCCATGAGATGCAGAGAGTCCACGAGCCAGCAACCTTTGGAGATGAAGAAGGAAAACGCCTCCTGGGGAGCTTCATGAAACCAGAAGCCAGTAGAGAAAGCTAGCAGATGACGCCATGTTCACCATGTGCCCTTCCAGCTGAGAGAGAAGCCCTGACTGTGTTCGCCACATGCCTTCTCACTTGAGAGAGAAACCCTGAACTTCATCGGCCTTCTTGAACCAAGGTATCTTTCCCTGGATGCCTCAGATTGGACATTTTTATAGACTTGTTTTAATTGGGACATTTTCTCGACCTTAGAACTGTAAATTAGCAACTCATTCAATTCCCCCTTTTAAGAGCCATTCCGTTTCTGGTATCTTGCATTCTGGCAGCTAGCAAACTAGAACAAATGGTAAGAATAATTTCTAATCCTACCACTCGGAAATACGTTTTTTTTGGGGGGTGGGGGTGCATGGTCCGGGAATCGAAACTGGGTCTCCTGCATGGAAGACAAGCATTCTACCACTGAACCACACGTGCACCCCAGAAATAAGTTTTCATATTTTGCTTTTAATATTGTCCTTATTACTCTCATTTTTCAAAATTTCTTTGCTATTTCTAAACAGCCATTCATTAATTTGAACCTTTATCACATGTTTACTGGATGTCTACTAAATGTTAGGCACTGGGATAGGGGATAAGTGGTAAAAAAAAAAAATTCCATATGGAATTTACTATAGCAGAGGAGACAATCACTGATGAAGTAAACACAGAAATAAATACAACCTTTAAAAATGAGATGAAAAAAGAAAAATGGAACAGAAGGCTGAGAAAATAACGGAGAGGCCTACTCAGATTGGGTGGTCAAGGAGGGCCTTTCAAAGAAAGTGACATTTAAATTGAGGACTGAAAATGAGCTGAAAGAGCTTGGGGGAAGTATTCTAGGCAGAAGGAAAAGAATGTACTGGGAAAGGAAAGCACGTGGCATTGTTCTGAAAGATGACCAGGTTGTGTGGAGTGTGGTGGGGCAAAAATTTAAGATGGGCCTAGAAAACTGATGGGGATCAGAGTATAGGACCCTATGGGTCAAGGCTATGGATTCTGGATTTTATCATATGTATGATGGGAGGTCAATGAATGGTTTTGAGCAACAGAGTGATGTGACTTAATGACTTAAAAAGTTTACAAGTTGCTGTGTGAGACAGACTAGAGGAAGCAGTAGTAGAGAAGGGAGACCAGTGAAATACCAATCACAGCAGTTTACGAAGGATATGATAGTGGTTTGGAGTAGGATGACTGGTGGCATTATTCTTCCAATGAAATTCAGAAACATTGTCATGTTTTCTTCACATCAGACAAGAAATCAACAAGAACATATTTTTGATTCTTCTTATTCACAACAATAAGTCTCTTCAATATTTAAATCTACTATTTCCTTTAATAAGGTTTTACAATATGAAAGTTGTGGACATTCTTTTTTTTTTTTTTACATGGGCAGGCACCGGGAATCGAACCTGGGTCCTCTGGCATGGCAGGCGAGCATTCTTGCCTGCTGAGCCACCGTGGCCTGCCCTGGACATTCCTTAAGTGTAGTCTTAGATATGTTTATATATTTCTTATAATTATGAAGAGGACTTTTCTTTAAATTAACTTTTCTTCTCTTCATAGTTTTCCCATTTGAACATACATTTTATTTTTAATATTCTGATTATTTTCTTAGGATTATTCAAAGTTGAATTTATGGGTAAAGATCAGGAGCACAGCTTTGGATCTGTTAGTTTTGAAATGTCCACTGGACATTAAAGTGGAGAAGTTGAGCAGGCAATTGGATACTCTGAGCCTTTCAAATACTGTGTTAGCTAATTTTTAGTCATTTATCCTCACAGACGAGGTTTACAATCATTTTTAGTCTGCCACAAGAAACTAGGATTTTTATTGCAATACCATATTCACTTTTAAAAGTTAAATGCTCAACAACAGAACAGTAGGATGTTTAATTAAATAAATATATACCCATCAGTTGTAACGTTATGAACTCATTAGCAATCATGCACATGCATTTTGTTTCTAGTCTCTGTATATATATATATACACATATACACACACACACATATATCTATATATACATACACACACACACATACAGGAATTAAAAAATCCCCAAATTTTAACAGCTTTATGTCTTAGTGGGAAATGGGTAACTTTTTCCCTTTGTGCTTATCTGTTTTTAACATATATAAAAATATACTCTTTTATATTCATAAACAATATACCTACCCCTTTTAGTATTATTTAAAAAAAATGATAAAAGTATGCTCAGAAAAAAAGGGTTAAAGGAATAGATGATTTCTTGAGGTGCCTTCCAGGTTTTCATTCTATCATTTTGATGTATAAGGGAAAACAAGTTCAGCACTGTGAAAAGAGCTTCATATAGTGTTATTCTAAATATTTTTAAGTATAAAAGTTTTTATCCATTCTTAATATTACAAATGTCTAAAAATTTAACATAAAAGAGTATAAAATATACCATAATGAGAAAGAAAGAGAGACAAACTGACACAAGAAATGGACAATCTTACCTCTGTTGAGTACACCATATTCCGAGTGAAAAACTCCAATTAGTTTTGCATATCCTAGAGTGACATGGGCCTTAACTGCCTTTTGAAAAGCATCACCCCATACAGCTGGTCCACCAGGTTTCATCTGAAAAGTAACCAGTTCGTAGACTCCTAGAGTAGGGAGTAAAATAATTATTTTATTTGCCTTATCTTTTTTTGCTTTTATGTTTAAGAAATTCCAAGTTCATGTTTGGGGATCAGTTATTGTTAAACTTAATCATACAGAAGAAAAAGGATCAGGAAATATATGTATATATATAATGTATGAAATAGTTTCAATTTGTCAATTAAACAGATGTTGAGAATTTACAGTGGAATAAGATTTCTGAGCTACCCAAGTGTATACTTTAAGAACTGAGTAAGAAAACTATTTTCCAACCTCCTGCATTTCTCTTCTATTTAATTTTGAGAGGAAATACTTTTTCTTGATATAGTTTCCCCTATAAATTTCCATTTCTACCAGCAAGCAAACAATAGACCTAAAAGTGATGTTTCTGAGTTTTTGAGGTAAAATCAAAACAAAACAAACCCTGAAGAAGATGGTTTGGTTGTTCTTAATATCTAAATATACCTTTTATTTTCTTTTCCAAGTATATACTTGAGAAGAATGTGCTTTTACCTTTTGGTAGGAGGTATGTGGTAGGAGAAGAGAGAAACTGGGAACAAGCAGATGAGAAGTTAAAGGAAAAAAGTACTAAAGTTACCAAAGAATCATTAATGACAGAGAGGAAGAGAGTCAAGATATGACACTGCCTTAAAAGCCAACTAGTTTAGATAGATTGTGCTTTAAAACCGAGGGAAAATATCAGTGGATAAGGATCCAAGAAGACTTTCAAATCTTTTGCTGTCTAAAATACACTACAGAGTTGGAAATGAGGGAAATAAAAAAAAAACGTTTAAATTAGTGTACTTTTTCTAATCTTATCTTTGTTTAGAACTAGACTTAGTATTATAAGTCAAGAAAATGACTTAAGAAGTGAATGTGGCAAGAAGACAAATCTTTATTATTTTCAAATTGAAAAACAAGAAAGAGGAAGACACAAAAGTTAGACCACAGTAATTTCAGCCTGACAACTACAGTTAATTCAATCTTATAAGCAAAGATGTATTTCATAATTTAAGATTAGCTGTGCTTTTCTGAAAAATACATCTATATATAAAATTTGATATCATTTAAAAATTATGACAAAATTCCACTCTCCCTCAGCTACCTATATGGTTTCCTATTCTCAAATGCTAAACTTTTACTCACCATGTCAACTTTAAATATAACACAGTTAAGCTTTAAAAATCAGTAAGATGGGCGGGCCACGGTGGCTCATGCCCGAGGACCCGGGTTCGATTCCCGGTGCCTGCCCATGTAAAAAAAAAAAAAAAAATCAGTAAGATGCCAGTTCAGAATCACATCTCATTATTCAATGCTTAAATGAGCAAAGACCTCAAATTTCATTTTTATCTCAACTATTACCACATTCATCTACAAAACAAAGGATTATTTTTATTTCTTTCCTGTGAATCTTTAGTTTTTATAGCTTAAGATCATTAGATAAATTATTCAGCAATATTCAAAGTGACTAAGAAGAAAGGACATGCCTTCTTTTGGAGGCTTTTCTATTTTGCACCACGGTACCAAATAAGAAATCTCATTCTCTTGTTTATCAATAAGTGGCAAATTTGGAATGATGAATTGTTCTTGCCATTCCTTATTTTTGGCAACGGCTTTCCGAACTTCAGTTCGATGAGCAAAATTATCTGTGGGAAAAAAAGAATTGAGAAGAATAAAAATTTTCAATTTAATGTCACCTGTACTTTTCAAAAAAATTTGATCCAATTCAGCAAATGTTCATCAAGTCCATAATAAGGCACTATGTCACTGGAGACACCAAGATAAACAGTCATTTGTCCTTAAGCTGTTCACGGTCTAATAGGAGAGAAGAAATGTAAACAACTAATTGTAACATATATAATGGGTCTTAAAAAGTCTACAATTTACTAGTAAGTGTGTGACTTAGGTTAAGTTACTGAATCTTTCTGTATTTCAGTCTAGCTTCTGTCTAGTCTGTGAAAAGGAAATATGGTTTTTTTCTCTAGGGTTGATGTAAAGATTAAATGGCACTTAGTCCAGAGATTGACACCTAGGTTAGTATTCAAAAATGAGAACTATTTTTTTATACATTTAATTGAGAGGTAACTTATAGACCCAGTTTAGAGACAGACTACTTTTCTTTGATGGTAGTGGCAGTGATGGTAGTTAAGTGGTCGGGTCAAGGTGTACTTAAACCATATTTAACATAAATGAAATTCAGATGCACTTTTTAAGCATCTTTTCCTTTGAACAAATAGTTTCTCCAAAAATGCTAATTCTCTTAGTTATTGTCACTCATTCTTTTTTTACCCATTATTTATTTCTCTTACATTTAAATTCTCCAAATAGGGTAAATACACATTTATTAATGTATAGGCTTAATATTATACTTATTATTAGGACCTCATAAAACCAATGGCAGAAGAGTTTTATATGGTTTATCCTCCCCAGGAATAAGGAATAACAACTATCTTGCATCTTAAATGAGTTATATCAGGACTTCTTTAGTTTTTTTAACTGGACATGACAACTTGTGGCACATCTAAAGCATAAATTGTGTTTTAAAGGACCTTATTCTATTACAATAAAGAAAAATACTAAAGTATGGCCACATTAAGTATGGAATGTGCAATTTTCATATTAAAGAACTTTGAGAGTATTAACTTGGGACACTGGTCACTACACACTATAAAAAAATCCCTGAAAGCTCTTTGGACAGCATTAAGTCCATGTGGACTGCTAAGTATAGAAATTGGAATAACAAATATTCTGGGGAGTTCTATAACCTGATCCCTTTTGATACTAAATCAGGGATGGGTCAGCTTCGATATGGGAAGAATTCTCTTTGATTCCTATCCTTTTACTTCCTTAGGGTAGCATGAATGACAGTAATTTTAGGGTACAAGAATAAAACAAATGTTGTCTCTTAAACATAACAAAATTATTAAATCTCAGAGTTCTTTCTGCAAGGGCTTAAAAGTTAACTATCATCCCTCATCATCCTTGACTTCCTTAAAGCCCTTGTATGTCTGAACTGTTTCCACTAAAACTCTGATACCCATCTGAAGTTTCAACATTAAGAACAAATAACTTTACTTTCCTTTTGTAATAGTAACCTATTTGGACTCTTAAAATCACTGATTTAAATTTTTCATAAACCATCTTTATAATAAACCATTCTAAAATTTTGAGAATTAAAACCTAGTTCACAATTGTATGATCTGAGATAAGAAATTCCACATTTCCTCCTTTAGGATAATGTAGCAGTTTGTTAGAGGTGCACCATCAGGAGGAGTAAACACTGAATTCATTTTTTTGGGTATTGTATTTTTTTAATTGATGAAATATAACTTTATTAAGTTGTATACCTCAATTGTCAAATTTGAGTGACATCTGACCACAGTCAAATGTGGTACTGCTTTTAACAGCTTTACTTAATCTGTATATATTTATAGCAGCTCAGATCCAAGAGCTAAGTAAATCTCGTGTTACATCTAGCAGAATGTAGATCTGTAAAGAACTTAAGTTGGGTAATTCATACCATACTTCCAAATATGAAGCACTTTATTCATTCTTCCTCCAAATTCTTGACTCCAGTATCCAACCAACTCAGAGTGAGCTATCCGAAGATGAATGTTTTTCTTAATATTTTCCTGGAACTCATTCATTTTTGAGGGTTTAAGGTAATAAGTACGAAATTCATAGAATGTCCCATCATACTGCCGGGGCCCTGTAGCAAAAGATGAACACACCTGAAGAAAGATAAGGCAAATTTAAATATTTGGGAAAGGTAGGATTTACTATCTTATGATACACCAAAATTTGAATCTGAAAACAAGGGACACTCATATTATAATCACAATCCATGTTTGTGTTTCCATTGTCATCTCTATGTAGGCGTTTATTTATGAAGAGATGCTAATAAAGATAACTATACTTAAATATGCTGAATACACAGCTATTCTTTCTTAGCAGGGACCACCTTTAGTCACTTTTTCCCTTCTACATGAAGTTGATCATAATAAGGCACCAGGTTCTTCATGACAGTCCTTGCCCAAGAACAACAATTAGGATCCTAATCAATTTACAAATGATTTTCCCTTATTTAGCTAATTTTCATACTTAATTAATACTTTATGTGTTGCAGTTATATATTTAAAAGGGCATTATATGTATAAAATAAGCAGACCTTTTATAGGCACAATGGAAATGTATTTATTAGCAAAAATGTTTTTTTAGGTACTTACAAAAATGAAAATTATTTCCTAAATCCAATGAGGCAGACCACTGGTCAAAAATAGGACTGGGATGTAATGCACTGCAAAAAAAAGCTATGATCTATCTGATTACACTGTAACGTGGTAGCAGACAGTATGAACAGTAGAAAAGGAAGATCAATGATTCAGAATTGTCTGACTTACTACTAGTTTCTAATTACAGACGCAGTGTGAAGGACATTTAACTCATACAATTTTACCAGATAACCTTTAGTTCCCTTTATAATAGCCATATGTTCACTACATAACCTTGTGCTGTAATTTGGTCCCCTGAGTGAACTTAACTTTCAATTGCATATGTCTTGCCAGAAATTATCCTACTAGAGATTCCTCTGTGTACATATGTATATGCATACATATGGCATTCTTGTCTCCAAATCCATCTTAAGTGGGTTCGGTTAGCTTGTGCCCATTCGCTGAAGCTGGCTACATAAAAATAATTTATTAAAACAGTTTTGGTACCCATAAGGCAATGGATGAATTTAGGGCTTGTACTGACTACATGATATGTCAAAAGAAACCAGCAGGCTTCTTACTGATATATTTTTGGCTATAAAACAAATTGTGTATTTATTTTGTGTATCATAAACAAGGCTTAATTATAATTGTCTAGCTTGAGTTCATTCATGTTCACTATGAGTTAATTCCTGATATACAGATGTCTAAGCTTGCTTGGAAAGCAGGTACTCCAACCGAAAACAACTATAGCTACCCCTTGTTTTGGTGTAGATTTTTTTCTCATCATTCTCCTCAAACTCTAAAAATAAAAATGCCTAGTATCTCTAGTTTAAACAATATTATAAATAAAATACAAATATATCAGAAAATGGGCCAAAAGGCATTTGTAACAGTTTGAGTAGATTTTCAGGGAATTTGTTTTTGGAGGACTAAATGTGTGTTCAAAAGCACATTATTATTACTGTTATTATTTACAGGAGATTTATGCAGGAGGGAAGTCCAGTGAGGCAGGTATGGGTGGGAGATGAGGGGAGTTTAGTTGTACGCCTGACATTAGAATGCGGGAAAGGAATCATAAGTTAGGACTCATTTTCGCCAGCAATGGCTCCCAACTGATTTATAAGAAACTTCAAGCTCAGTGTAAAGTTGTAACGAAATAATCCTTGGCGTACCCCAGCAGAGAGAACTGTTAGAAGTGTACTGCTAAGGGTGCACCAATCACCTTAGTATTCACCAGGAAAGTCAGTCGTCTCTAGAAAATATTAACGCCCATCCCCATCCCTTCCCCTCCCGCCCACAGAGAGGGGAGTAAAAGCCTCCACGTTGAAAAACAAAAATCTCTAGGTTGCTTTCAAGAGCATACGCCGTGGCCTGGCAGGCGGGGCAGAAGTACACAGCTCTATTTGGCACATCTGTCATCTAAGGTTTAGACGAGCTGGTCATCGTCCTGTTTGCTAACAGGCTCTTGACCCTGCCTAGCTCGAGGGCCTACAGCGGCGACCGGGCAACTTCTCCGCCGCTCGGAACCCGGCTCTTCTCTCCCAGGGTCTCGCGAAACGCTCTGGAGACGTGTTTTTCGAGAGGCCAGTCCGGCTGCAAGTGGGTGACTGACGTTTTTCCTCCTTTAACCTGGAGAAGCTGTGGCGTGAAAACGGGACTGAATAAGAGCGATCGGAACAGCGCCTGGCACAAGCCTGTCAACAACGCAAACTTTCTGCCCTTTTGGTGGAGGGTGGGGCCAAAACATCTAGGGTTCGTCCTCGGGGCACCTGCCATATTGGTCAGGAAAGCGCACGGTCCATGGCTGCCCGTCGTGCCAGGCAACAGGCGACCCAGCAAGCAGCTCTTTTCCTAGTGACCGGCTTTCTCCTCAGGAGGGCCCGGGAGCCCCGGCTCCCACCGCCGAGCGAGCGGGCCCGGACGCGCGCCGTGAGTGTGCGCATGCGCTGTGCTCGCGCGCTCCACGCAGCCCCTCGCCCCTCGGCTCTTACCCCAGCAGCGCACAGCTTGGGCGCGTCCCCGCGACGGGTACCTGAGTCTGAGGCGCGAGTGGCCGCACGGCCAGAGCCCTAGTCACGACGCTTCGGAGGGCGAGCATGGCGTGGCTTCGAGGGCTGCAGAGAAAGGCAACCAGCCGACGTTCTTCCTCAGACTCCTCCTTCTGCGGCTTCCCGACTAGGGAAGAGCGGAGACTGGACTATTGGCGGCCGTCACAGCACGCTGGTTCGGGCGGAGCTGTGGATGGGGCGGGCTCCACCCCCGCGGCCTCGTGGGCGCTGCCGAACGGGCCTCTCAGCCCGGGTACTGCGACCCGCTCTGCAGAGCCCTGACTCTTCGTACCCCTGTGGCTCACCGCACGTCAGAGGGGATTTAGAATTCGCTGCACGCAGAGGTCGTTGCTGCACCACAGCTCTGGGAGTTCATCCGCTCCCAAACGCAGTTGCGTGGCTTTCGTATCTGTTCATAGAATATGGCGTGTATGCCCATTGAGAAGGAAGAATGGATGTATGGATAGTGCATATATGATACTTTGCATGTAAAATCATTGAAGTTTATTTTTATTTTTTCAGCAGGGTTTTGTGGAATACATATATAGCAAAAGACAGCCGGCTTTCACTGTCCTGCATGAAGTGCATTCTCAGTCTCCATTGCCATCCTCAGCCCCGCCACCCCGTGCAACTTTATGCTCCTAATAATGATTTACATTGAATTTCCCACGACCTCAAAAGAATGGGGGCACCGAGTCAGATTTTAAAACATCAAATTTAAGCACACATAGTTTGAAGTTAAATCGTTCTGTAAGGTTTAAAAGCAAGATAGCAGACCCTTCACCTAGTCCTTTCTGGCCCCAGGATTCACACTTTTTTAAATGTTTTAAAGCTCTTCTAATGATTGTTTCCATATAAAAGGCATGTCATAGGCGCAATTCTGCTGTTTCTTGGTTTTTCAGTTATAGATACTATCTGCCGACTTCTATGAAAGATGAATTAGGTCTTACCACTGTCCCAAAATACGATTACGTTTATGTATCTAATGATGTTTGCATTATTAATTAGTAGTTAATTGCATTACCAATTTACATCATATTGATTCTTACATTATTCTTAATTACATTATTGCAAACATAATGATATTGCTTACATTATTAGGAGTAGGGAATTATTACAAGGCTATTGCCTATGTATTCTTGTGCCTCGTGCAAGAGCTTTGAATCATCTGTTCAGAGGAAGAGAGAATTTAAAAAATCGGTAATTCCAGAGGGGATGCCTCCGTTTTTCCAGAGGAGGGACATTCATTTCTAATCAAGCAACACAAAAGAATCATCATCTTTGCTGGGTCTGGATCTGTGCCGGTTTGAAAGGATTTATGTACCCTAGAAAGGCCATGTTTTAATCCCAGTAAATCTTGTGAGAACAAAGGTTTCTTCTAATCCCTACTCAGTACTATAAATTGGAAACTTGATTAGGTCATCTCCACAGAGATGCAACTCAATCAGTTGTGGGAATTAAACTTGATTAGATGGAGACGTGTCTCCCCCCATTCTACATGAGTCTTGATTAGTTTACTGGGATGCTGTAAGGAGAAGACATTTTTTTGGAGAGAATGCCACTGCAGAGCTGAGCAGAGCAACGAGGTGGAGAGAACCACCGGGTCTACCAGCCAGCGACCTTTGGAGATTCTGAGAGAGCAGAGAAGGACGACAGAATGACCAGAGCCATGAAGCAGAGTCCACCAGTCAGCGACCTTTGGAGAAGAAGGAGAATGCCTCTGGGGGAGTTTCATGAAGCAAGAGGCCTAGAGAGGAACATGACGCCGTGTTCACCATGTGCCTTTCCAGATGAAAGAGAACCCCTGACCGGGTTCACCATTTGCCTTTCCACTTGAGAGAGCAACCCTGAACTTCATCAGCCATCTTTAACCAAGGTATCTTTCCCTGCTTGTCTTAGATTGGACATTTTCTCAGCCTTAGAACTGTAAACTAGCAAATTATTAAATTCCCCTTTTTAAAAGGCATTCCATTTCTGGTATATTGTATTCCAGCAGCTAGCAAACTAGAACAGGGCCTATATGAATATATTTATTTTTTATAGCTTTTCTTCCCCCCCAGAAATATTAATTTATCAACTCATTCACGAATATGTATTAAATTCCTCCTGCACCAGGCAGTTTTCCAGAAACTAGGATATAGAGGCGAACAGAAGACAAAGTTCTTTTCCTCTTGGAATTCCATCTAGCTTGGGGGGAAACAAATAAGTGAAGAGGAAATATATCAGCAATTAAACAGTTAAAATGCTATGAAGAAAAATAAGGTAGTAGATGGGGAATAGAAAGTACTAGAGAAAGGTAGCAGGAAATGCTAGCTGTTTCCCAATATTCCTCTCCCCCCTTCCTTTTTTATTCCTTAGTAATATTGATCCATTGCAGCTTGGTTTTAGGCATGGGTCTAAATCCTGGCCAGTGGATGTCAGTGCATGTATGATCTCCTGTATGTGATCTTAAAGGGTTCTTTCCTTCTTTGTCCCTTTCTCATTGCTGCTTGCTGGAATGTGAATGCAGTGGTTTGAGTTCTTGTATTATGAAGTGGAAGACACCAGCTGCAGGCAGTGGAGCAATAAGAGAGAAGAAGTCTAAGTTTCTGATATGAGTACCATACTAAGAACCCAGGATTGCCCATCTCTGGGCTTCTTTTACATGAAAACTCATCTTCTTGTTTACGCCTCTGTTATTGGCTTCCATCCTCTGGCTTTGCCATTCCTGAAATCCTTGTCATCAACTTCATGAAGTAGCAGGAAGGTAGAGGGAATTTATAAGAGGAATCTCCAAGAGGAAAATATTTGAAGACAGCAGTAAAATTCATGGCTACGCCTTAGAGAGGGGCAAACATTGGTAAGTGCTACTCGGTGCTACTCTCCTATCCATTTTCTCAC
>PVIY010059487.1:0-11940 GCA_004026745.1 Myrmecophaga tridactyla | reverse complement strand
TGAAACTGTCACTACATTGCAGTTTTAGAACACTTCCATCACCCCAGAAAGTTCTCTCGATTTCTATTTGTGCTCAATCCCCATTTCTACCTCCATCCCCAGGCAACACCGGATCTACTTCCTGTCCTTATATAATTGCATTTTCTGGACATTTCAAATAAATGGAATCATACAATATGTGATCTTTGCTGTCTCGCTTCTTTCACTTGGTTTTTGTGATTTACCCATATTATTGCACGTGTCGGTAGTTACTTTTCATTGTTGAATAGTGTCATGTTCTATGGAGAGTGTATGTTTTTAACATCTGCTAATGTCTGATTCCTAGAGCTTCCTACTCCACAATCCTCTCCCCTGCCATATTCTTTTTTTTCTTCCAAATAATGTTTAAGTGGAAAACAGCCACACCTATTCATCTGTGTATTGTCTTTGCTGCTTTCAGGCAGTAATAGCAGAGGTGAGTAGTTGTGACAGAAACTTGCTGACCAGTGAAATCCAAACTATTTATTATCTGGCCCTTTACAGAAATGCTTGTTGACCCTCGCTCTAAACATTTACCCCCCTTCCAGTGGAATCAGAATTGATTTTTATATTTTAAATTTGTTTTGCCAAACATTCCTGTAGTTGACAGCGCCCATTTCAGCCTGTCTCCAACTCCAGGAGTCAGTCCCTTTACCAGGACAACTATTAAATGGGCAGGAACTGTCTGATTCAACTATTTTGAAACCCTGGAGTCCAGTAAAACACTGAGCAGCATCCAGGGAAGAGTGAGAGGAAGAGGTTGGTAAACTGAAATAAATCCCAGTGAATTTGACTCTTCCTGCAGCACCTACCATAGCCCACCCTCAGCCTCGCAGCATGCAGCAGTGAGGTCCTCAACCCAGGCCCCTAGGACAACTTGCTGGTGCCAGGGTGGGATGGAAAGGATTCATTCCCAAGATCTGAGGGTGTGTGGTCTGATCACTGCTTTTTTTTTTTAATGCAGTTTCACTGATATATATTAACATACCATATAATCATCCACATTGTACAATCAGTGGTTCACAATGTCATCAAACAGCTGTGCATTCATCATCACAATAGATTATTGAACATTTTCTTTACTCCAAAATTTAAAATAATAAGAATGAAAGTAAAAATAAAAGTGAAAAAGACCGCCCCAAACATCCCATATCACCCCTCCCCCATTATTTATTTATGTCTATTTTTTTTTCTTACTCATCTGTCCATACACTGGATAAAGGGAGTGAGTGTTGGTTTTTTTTTTTTTTTCTTTTTTCTTTTGCATGGGCAGGCACCGGGAATTGAACCCGGGTCTCCGGCATGGCAGGTGAGAACTCTGCCACTGAGTCACCGTGGCCTGCCCTTGATCACTGCTTTTGATTGGTTATTTCAGATTGCTAGGGGCCCAGCTCTAAGGGCGGCCACTGTTCCAACTTATCCTGGGAAAAAGCAGCAGAGAAGTCTTAGAATGGTACCATTTTTCAAAACTATGGAAAACAGTTAAAGGGCTTCATTAACTGGGCAGGTGCCAAATCAAGAAAACACAGTTTCAAAGAGCCATGGAAGATCCAGGCACCCTCGCTGGCTCCTCCTTGCCCACCTCTCCAGGCAGTGCGGAGAGCTCTTTTTGGTCTCTGATATCCTTCTGCCCATGCATTGGTTTCTTTGGTTTTTCAAGCTTCTGGTACTCAAAAAAATCTCTGTCATATCACCAGCTGGATACAAACGAAGAAACAGAGAGTTAAGGGACTAAATCTCAGGATACAAACTCAAGAACAGATAGCCCAGGGACTAAATGCCAGAGTTAACATTTTAAAATATTAAAATATACAGTGTGCAACCAAAGATTATAAGACAAACAATGAAACAGGAAATGATGATCCATCCAAAGAAAGAGGCTACAAATCAAGAAAACATTAACAAGGAAGATCAAATTGAGGACATATCATGCAAAGACTTAAAAAAATGATCTTCAGTATGCTCAAGGAGATGAAGGAAAATGCAGAGAAAGAACTAAAGCATACCAGGAAAACAATGAATGAATATGAGAATTTCAATAAAGAGATAGAAATTTTAAAAAGGAACCAAACAGACCTACTATAATTCAAGAGCACAATACCTGAAATGAAAAAATTCCCAGGAGGGTCTCAGTAGCAGGCTGGAGCTTGGATAAGAAAGATCAGTGACCTAGAAACCAAGACAATTGGAATAAGGCAGGCTGAGAAGAAAGGAAAAAATAATTAGGAAAAGCAAAGTAGCCTAAGAAACCTTGGCGCACCATCAATATACATATCAATATACATATTATGGGGCGGGCCACAGTGGCTCAGCGGCAAGAACGCTTGCCTGCCATGCCAGAGGACTCGGGTTCGATTCCCGGTGCCTGCCCATGTAAAAAAATAATAATTATATATATATAATATATATACATATTATGGGAGCCCCAGAGGCAGAAGAAAGAGACAATATAGCAGAAGGAATATTTAAAGAAATAATGACAATAAACTTTCAAACTTGGGAAAAGTTCATCCAAAAAGCCCAGCACACACCAAACAGTATAAACTTGAAGAAAAAACACACCCCATCACATATTGATCAAACTATTGAATGCCAAAGACAAAGAGAGAGTTTTGAAAGCTGCAAGAGAAAAGCAACGTGTTATGTAGGGAATTCAAATTAGATTAAGTTCTGATTTCTCCTCAGAAATCATGGAGCCAAGAAGGCAGTGGGTTGAAATACTTAGTATTGAGAGAAAACAATTGCCAAACAAGAATTTTATATCTAGCAAGACTTTAAAAACTGAAGGAGTAACTAAGACATTATCAGATAAACAAAGGCTTAGGGAATTCATTACCCCTAGACCTGTCAACAAACAATAGTAAAGGGAGCTCTTTATACTGAAAAGAAAGGACACTAGACAGTGGTTCCAAGCAGCATAATGAAATAAAGACTTCTGGTAAAGGTAGCTATATGGCTAACTATAAATGCCAGTACTATTATATCATATTTTTTGGTACATAACTCCACTTCTTACAGATACTAAAAGCTAATGCATAAAAAGTGATGATAAAGCTATGGTTTGGGACATGAAAGGTAAAAGATATAGGGGGTACAAGAGTAGTTCAGTGGTAGAATTCCCACCTGTATGCGGGAAACCTGGGTTTGATTTCCAGCCTATGCACTTCCCAAAAACAAACAAGCAAGCAAACAAACAAATAAAAAACCAACCAAACAAACAAAAAACAAAAAAAATTCAATAAATGGTGCTGCAATAAGGGATACTCACATGGGAAAAGAATGAACTGTGACCCCCACCATACAGCATGTAAAGAAAAAAAAAGTTATAATATGTAATAAGTACAAAAAAAGGATGGGGGTGGGGGACAGCAGCGTATAGGAACAGTGTATGTGTATGCTATTGAAGTTACGTCTGCATTAAATAAAAAATGATTATATAATAGGATGCTAAATTTTAAACCCATGGTTACCATAATGAAAATATTTGAAATACATATCCAGAAAGAAATAATAAGGGACTTAAAAACAAACAAACAATACAAAACAAACAAACAAACAAATAAATATGGAAATAGGCAGTAACAGAATAATCAAGGGTCAAAAACATATAAGACTTACAAAGACTAAATAGCAAAATGGCAGAAGAAAGTCCTGCATCATCAGTAACGACTTTAAACATAAAGAGCTTAAACTCTCCAGTCAAAAGACAGAGGTTGTATATGTATAAAAAAATCACAACCCACAACTCTGTTTACAAGAGACTTACCTTAATTCAAACACATAAGAAGACTGAAAATGAAAAGATGTAAAGAAATGCACCATGCAAATAGTAACCAAAAGAGAGCTGGGTAGCTCTGCTAATATCAGATAAAAGAGATTTTAAGTCAAAAACTGTTACAAGACACAAAGCAGGTCATTATATACTGACAAAGGCGACAATTCAATAATAAATTATAACAATTATGAAAATATGTATATACCTAACATCTGAGCCTGAAAATATATGAAGTAAATATTGACAGATTTGAAGGGAGAAATTTGGTTCTATAATAATAGTAGGAGAATTTAATACACCACTTTCAATAATGGATAGAACATCTAGACAGAAGATAAATAAGGAAATAGAAGACTTGAACGATACTCTATCAACTAGACCTAACTGATAAATATAGAATACTTTTCCCAATAACAGTAGAATACAGTCTTCTCTAGGGCACATGGATCTTTCTTCAGAATATACTATATGTGCACATCCATCTTTCTCCAGAATATACCATATGCTATGTCACAGAACAAGTCTCAATAAGTTCAAAAATATTGAAATCATACAATGGATCTTCTCTAACCACAAGAGAATGAAACTAGAAATCAATAAGGAGAAATGGAAAATTAACAAATGTGTGGAAAATTAAACATTGTATTTATAAACAACCAATGGGTCAAAGAGAAAAATCACAAGAGAAATTAAGAAATTTCTTGAGGTGAATGAAAATGAAACCACAACATACCAAAACTTATGGGATGCAACAAAGGCAGTACTGAGAGGGAAATGTATAACTCTAAACGCTGACATTAAAAGAAAATCTCAAATCAGAGACCTAACCACAAAACTGGAGTATCTAAAAAAGAATAGCAGACTAAACTCAAATTAAGCAGAGGAAGGAAATAACAAAGACTAGAGCTGAGATAAAGAAAATAGTGAATGACAAAACAGTACAGAGAATCAATAAAACAAAAAAAAAAGGTCTTTGAAAAGATCACTAAAATTGACAAACTATTAGCAAGACTGAGGACACAATTAAAATGAGAAATGAAAAGGGGAACATAAACTACCCACCCCACAGAAATACAAGGACCAGAAGAGGATATTATATACAACTGTATGCCAACAAATCAGATAATCTGGATGAGCCTCAAGAGGCTCCTGTCTGGTTTTGGGAGGTGTTCACACATGAGCTGAGGCACAGATCCCAACCTTGCATGCCCACGAACTGGGGGGCTGTTCAAGGGCATGGCTGATAGAGATTCTGGTTGGAGTTTCAGCCCTTAGCATTCAACTAAGCCCTCATCCAAGTTGAAGATAACTGCTACTCCCTTGGTCAGGTGGGACTTCCAGGAGGACTTGGGGCTAGTCCAGGTTCCCAAGGTCAGAAGAAGCCAGCACTGGGATGAAGGAGAGCATCCGAGGACGTTGCCTCCTTCCAGAGTTAGAAGATTCACCTCTTTCCAGGCTTGTCTACCGGCCCTTGGGAAGCCCTCATCACAAGATGCTGCTCTGCACATGGGAGTTATTGTTCTAGGAAGGCAACCTGGAACAGACCCCAGGGGAATCCAGATTAAAAGCCAACTCTATCCCACTCTCTTGAGAAATACCTGGCCCCAAATGCCTCCTGAGAGGAAGTTTAACAGAGTGAGTTCCTTATGAAACACTGGCCTGCATTAGGAGTTGGACAAGCTCTTGGAGGGATCTATGGATAACATGGTCAGGACTTCTCTCTTACAGGGGCCCCAGGGAGGCATTCCAGAGTTTTCTCTGGAGAAGCTAAGAGAGGAACCCATAGATGCTTAGAGTCCCAGATATTAAGAGAAGACCTGCAGGGCACAGAGAGAAAGCCACTGGAATCAGAAACTGAAAACAAGAACTGGGAGCAAGGACCAGCAGACACCAGGCATGTGCCTTCCCAACCGACAGAGGTGTTCCAGATGCCAGGGGCCTTTCTTGAGAGTCCAGGTATCCTCTTGTTGATGACTTAATTAGGACATTTTCATGGCTTTAGAACTGTAAATTGGTAATCTAATAAATCCCCTCTGTAAAAGCCAATCCAGTTTTGGTGTATTGCATTCTGGCAGCTTTAGCAAACTACAACAGGTTCCCATGTCCAAGCTCGGCCCAGGAGTAGCAAAGCCCCCATCTTCAATGACCACTGGTGACTCTGACAATGAGTCATCAGTAGTGACCAGTGAAGGGCCCCAAACCAGAAGGTCCTTACTGAGTGTCCTTCATGACCCTGGGATGCAGGTAGGGAGAGAGTCTCCCTTGAGACTGAGATAGAATCCTTCTATTCCATGGTGAGTAAGGGTGGGACTCAGCTGAGTTCATGTGGAGTTCATGTTCTCAAGCCTATAACCTTAAGCAAAATGGCCAAACATAAATATTAAAATATTAACACTGTAAAAATAAAATAACAATATAGGAGAAGACCCAAAGCAGCCCATAATTAATTAGAAAGTGAACAGTTCAGACAGGAAGTGCTCAAATAGAGGGTGCACTGGTTCTACTGTTCTTCAGAGTTCCCAGGCCTTCTTGAGCTGGCAGTCCTTTCCAGAGACTGCTTCCTCTGCTCTGAACTCACCTCTGTTGATCCAAAACCATCCTCCCAGTCTCAATTTTAAATGCCAAGCTTTCTCATCAATTCTCAGGCCCCCAACTGGTGAGACTCCCTTGGTATTCTCTCCATCAGCATATCTCAGCTAAAGCTCATCCTAGTTATCATAAATGCATGACTCCTCACCAGACTTAAGCTGTGCAAGGTCTGGGATCATGTTCTGTTCACTGCAGTACCCCAAGTTCCTACATGGTGCCTAGAATCTAGCTGGGTTTTAAAAATAGGTGTAGAATGGAATGAATTTGTAGTGCGATAATATTTTGGATTATTACCCAGTGGATTTTACTGTCCTGGCAACTAACCCACACCCACACACCCCGCAGCCGTTCACCATGAAATAAGGATAAGGTGAAGCTTGTCATGCCATGGGAAAGAGAACACGTTAAAAACAGAAGCAAAATCCTGACAGAACAAGAAACTTTTTGTAGTGACGGGCATATTCTTTATCTTGTTGTGGTGATAATTTCACAGGTACATACAAATGTCAAAACTTTCCAGATTGTACACTTTAAATATGTGTAGTGTATTTTATACCAAATATATCTAGTCAGTCTGTTGAAAAAGTGTGGTTTTGAGTTCTGTAATGGCCTGTATTTTCTTTCTTTTTTTTTTTAACTTTTTTTTATTGTGAAATATAACATATACCCAAAAAAGTGATAAATTTCAAAGTAAATTTTAACAAATAGTTATAGAAGAAATTTCAAAGTATGGTATGAGTGTTATGGTTTACAGCTATACAATTTCAGGTTTTTCCTTCTAGCTGCTCCAAGACACTGGAGACTAAAAAGAAATATCAATATAATGATTTAGTAATCACACTCATTTATTAAATTCCTATCTTCTCTGTTATAATCCCTCCTTCTCCTTTGATCCTTCTCCCAATCTTTAGGGATATTCGGGCAATGACCATACTAACTTCTTCATGTAGAGAAGGGATGTCGACATTCTGGGGTAGGGGATGTAACAGGCTGATGCTTTGGGAGACTAGTAACTCTGGGTTTCAGGGCTTATCTGGCCTAGGACCCATCTGGAGGTTATAGGTTTCTGAAAAATAGACTTAGTGAGTGGAATTTTTATAGAGTCTCAGATACAGCCCTGGGTATTCTTTAGGGTTCACAGGAATACTGTTGGTTGGGACTTGGTTGATTGCGGCAATTAGCAATATCTAGCTGAATCTTGCATAAGGGTAACTTCCAGAATAGCCTCACCACTCTATCTGAAACCTCATAGCCACTGATACTGTATTTTCTTGCATTTTTTCCACCCCCTTTTGGTCAGGTAGGCATTGTTGGTTCTATGGTGCCAGGGCCAGGTTTATCCTTGGGAGTTATGCCCCACATTGCCAGGGAGACTTAAACCCCTGGATGTCATGTCCCATGTAGGGGAGAGGGTAATGATTCTACTTGCAGAGTCCACTTTAGAGAGAGAGGCCATATCTGAGCAACAAAAGAGATCCTCTGGAAGTAACTCTTAGGCATAATTACAGGTAGACTTAGCTTCTCCAGTACAGAAATAACTTTCATAAGAGCAAGCCTCAAGTTTAAGGGCTTGGCCTATTTGAGACAGTATTAGGGATTTCCCAGGTGGGAAAGTTTAATAATTCCATATTTTTTCTCCAGTACCTCGAGGGACTTTGCCAATACTTTTTACTTATCTGTCCAACATACCCTGGAATGTATCCAGTATTACATTAAGTTACCAAAATTACAAAATTTCGTTCCCAATTCTAGCCTCCACTTGCTAAGGTTTTTTAACTGAACTGGCCAGACAGGTTAAGTTATTACCTTAAATTTAGGTACCTACCGCCAAAAATTTAGGTTTTGGACTAAATAAATCCCTCTTCCTTTGGTCTCATACAGTAGGTGAAGTTCTAAAATACAGACAATATTATCCTTTACCCTGTATCCTGATTTACTTTAGTCCCAATCACATTGGTTCTTATCTCTAATTGAAGACTGATCTCTTTTCTGGCATTTTAAACAGATGCCGTATGGAGCAATGCTGACTATCAGAGTTGCCGAACTCTAACTTTGAGTCTGAGGTGTCACACAGGTATCCAAAGTTAATACCAGGTTCTACACCTATAGCACAGCATCTCAGATTTTAGAAATAACACTTAAAACTCAGGAATAAACGTGACTGATGTAAGAGCTTACAATCTAGGCTTACAAACTTATTTCTTATAAGTATTTTCTAAAAGAGACCATACAGTATTTGGCCTTTTGTTTCTGGCTTATTTTACTCAACATCATGTCCTCATGGTTCATTTACCTCATTGCATGCCTCAAATTTGTTTCTTTCTGTAGCTGCAAAATATTCCATCATATGTATACACCACAGTTTGCCCTTCTGCTTCTCAGACAACGTACCTTTCAGTCACCTCCATCCATTGGGTAACGTGAATAATGTTGCCATAAGCATCATTGCGCAAATGTCTATTCGCGTCCCCATTTTCAGTTCTTTCAAGTATATTCCCAGGAACAGGTTTGCCTACTCATGTGGCGACCCTATTCTTTGTCTCCTGTGGATCCATTATATTATCCTCTGGAGGGGCTGCCCCATTCTGCCACCCTACCAATGATGAATGGCTATTCCTCTCCCTCCACATTCTTTCTAGCACTGGAATCTTCCTGTTTATGTATTTTGAATCTGCAGATTTTGTTGGGATATATTCATATAGCATGTATTCTATCCAAAATAAACGATGTTTCACAGTATCCTCACTTGGTTGTACAACCATCACCTTCAGTTTTAGACCATTTTCATTGTTCTAAAAAGAAAAATAACAGATAGACACACCCACACCAAAGAGAAAATCCAAAATTCCCCTTAACTTTTGTCCCCCCCCCCATTAATTACCCCTAGTATTCTGGAACTAGTAACATATTCCTGCTAAATATAGACCATAGCGTGTAATAAGTAGTTTTTCCCAATATACTGCTGTTTTATTAACTCTTTGTACAGGTGTCATACCTTTGAAGTAGTTCACACAAGAACTTATTTATATTTGTAGTGCTAATCGGTGAGGTACATGGCTCTAAACAACCCCGTTCACCTCCAATAAGGTACTATTTCTTATAAACCTACTAATGAATTACCATCACCTCTATCCATTCCCATACCTTAAAGCTCAATCTTAAAAGTTAACTAGTCTATACATATTAGGTAACTAGTCCCCCTTTTCTAGCTTCTGCCTATCTCTAAGTCCCCTATATTCTACATTTTAAGACTCTGAGTTAACATTTTCAAGGGGGTTCATATTAGTGAAATCATACAGTATCTTTTTTCATCTGGCTTATTTTGCCCAGGATTATGTCCTCAAGTTTCATCCATGTTGTCATATGCTTCCAGACCTCATTTCTTCTTATACCTGCATATTATTCCATCATATGTATATACTACATTTTGTTTTTCCACTCATCTGTTAATGGACACTTGGATTGTTTCCATCTTTGGAGATTGTGAATAATGCTTCTATGAACATTGGTGTGCAAATAAATGTCTGCTTGTGACACTGCTTTCAACTCTTTTGGGTATATACCAAGTAGTAGTATTGCTGGGTTGTAAGGCCACTCAATATTTAGTTTCTGAGGAACTGCTAAACTGTCTTCCACAGTGGCTGTACCATTATACATCCCCATCAGCAGTGAACAAATGTTCCAATTTCTCCATATCCTCTCCAACATTTGTTGTTTCCTGCTTGTTTAATAGCAGCCATTCTTGTAGGTGTAAGATGATATCTCATTGTGGTTTTGATTTGCATTTCCCTTATAGCTAATGAAAATGAACGTCTTTTCATGCGCTTTTTAGCCATTTGTATTTCCTCATCAGAAAAATCTCTATTCATATCTTTTGCCTATTTTATAATTGGGTTATTTGTTCTCTTATTGTTGAGTTGTATGATTTCTTTATATATACTGGATATCAAACCCTTATCAGATATATGGTGTTTTAGTTTGTTAATGCTGCAGGAAATGCAATATACCAGAAATGGGTTGGCTTTTATAAAGGGTATTTATTAAGTTACAAGTTTGTAGTTCTAAGGCCATAAAAATGTCCAAACTAAAGCATCCAGAGAAACATACCTTGACTCAAGAAAGGCTGAGCTGGGAAGGCAATGGCTGTATCTGCTGGTCCTTTGGCTTCTGGTTCCAGACAGCTTCCCCAGGACATTTTTTTCCTGCCTCTCCAAACTGTGAAAAGCGCTAAAGCTTTTTCCAAAATGGTTCCCTCTTAAAGGACTCCAGTAAGTGGATTAAGACTCACCTTGAATGGGCAGAGACAAATCTCCATGGAAACCACCTAATCAAAAGGTCCTACCCATAATTGGGTGGGTTACATCTCCATGGAAACAACTAAATCAAAAAGATCCCAACCTACAATATTAAATCAGGATTAAAGAACATGGCTTTTCTGGGATACACAACAGTTTCACACTGGTACATATGGTTTCCAAATATTTTCTCCCATTGAGTTGGCTGTCTCTTCAATTTTTTGACAAAGTCCTTTGAGTCACAGAAGCATTTGATTTTGAGGAGTTCCCATTTATCTATTTTTTCTTTCATTGCTTGTGATTTTGCGTGTAAAATCTAAGAAGCTATCTCCTATTACTAGGTCTTAAAGATGCTTCCTTATATTTTCTTTTAGGGTTTTTATGGTACTGGCTCCTATATTTAGGCATTTGATCTGCTTTGAGTTAATTTTGGGATAGGGTGTGAAGTAGAAGCCCTCTTTCACTCCTCTGACTATGGATATGCAGTTCTCTCAGGCCCATTTATTGAAAAGGCTATTCTGTCCCAGCTAAGTGTATCTGGAGGCCTTGTCAAAGATTAATTGACCATAGATCTGGTGGTCTATTTTTGAACTCTCAGTTTGCTTCCATTGACCAATATATCCATCTTTGTGCCAATATCATGCTGTTTTGGCCACTGTGGCTTTATAATATGCCTTAAAATCAGAAACTGTAAGTCCTCCCACTTCATTCTTCTTTAAGGATTTTTTGGCTATTTGAAGCCACTTTCCCTTCCAAATCAAATTGATAACCAGCTTTTCAAAGTCTTCAAAGTAGTTGTTGGAATTTTGATTGGTATTGCATTGAATCTGTAAATCAATTTGGGCAGAATTGACATCTTAATGACATTTAACCTTCCTATCCATGAACATGGAATGTCTTTCCACCTATTTAGGTCTTCAGTGATTTCTTTTACCAATGTTTGGTAGTTTTCTGTATACATGTCCTTTACATCCCTGGTTAAGTTTATTCCTAGAGACTAGATTCTTTCAGTTGCTATTGTGAATAGAATTTTCTTTTTAATTGTTTCCTCAGGTCATTACTTGTATATAGAAACATTACTAATTTTTGCACATAAAACTTATATCCTGCCACTTTGCTGAATTTGTTTATTAGCTCAAGTAGCTTTGTCATAGATATCTCATGACAAAGAGATTTTCCAAGTATAGGATCATGTCACCTGTAAATAATGAAAGTTTTACTACTGCCTTTCCAATTTGGATGCCTTTTATTTCTTTTTCTTGC
>PVIY010059486.1:0-12091 GCA_004026745.1 Myrmecophaga tridactyla | reverse complement strand
TAGTTATCTGCAGCAGATGGTAAGGCTTTGCTCCAAAATCCTAAGGGTCTGCGTTGTGATTCTCCCATAGGGGCCTGCCAAAGGCTCCAGACAGCATCTCTGTTTGCCACTGACACTTCCAGCACCATTAGATCTGCTGGATCATATGGCCCAAGTGGGAGAGCAGCTTGTACAGCAGCCTGGACCTGTCATAGAGCCTCCTCTTGTTCAGGTTCCCACTCAAAATTAGCAGCTTTTCTGGTCCCTCGATAAATGGACCGGAGTAGCACACCCAAATGGGGAATATGTTGTCACCAAAATCCAAAAAGACCAACTAGGCCTTGTGCCTCTTTTTTGGTTGTGGGAGGGGCCAGATGCAGCAACTTATCCTTCACCTTAGAAGGGATATCTCGACATGCCCCACACCACTGGACACCTAGAAATTTCACTGAGGTGGAAGGCCCCTGTATTTTTGTTGGATTTATCTCCCATCCTCTGATATGCAAATGCTTTAGTTGCTACTTCTTGCTCACTGAAGTGAGCAAGGTTCAATCAACATAATATCATCAATATAATGGACCAGTGTGATGCCTTGTGGGAGGGAGAAACAATCAAGGTCCCTGTGGACAAGATTATGACATAGGGTTGGAGAGTAGATATACCCCTGAGGTAGGACAGTGAAAGTATATTGCTGCCCTTGTCAGCTGACAGCAAACTGTTTCTGGTGGTCCTCAGTAATAGCTATTGAGAAAAAAGCACTTGCCAGATCAATAGCTGCATACCAGGTACCAGGGGATATACTGATTTGCTCAAGCAATGATACCACATCTGGAACAGCAGCTGCAATTGGAGTTACCACCTGGTTGAGCTTACGATAATCCACTGTCATCCCCTAAAACCCATCTATTTTCTGCACAGGCCAAATAGGAAAGTTGAATGGGGATGTGGTGGGAATCACCACTCCTGCATCCTTCAAGTCCTTAAGAGTGGCAGTAATCTCTGTAATCCCTCCAGGAATCCAGTATTGCTTCTGATTTACTATTTTGCTAGGTAGGGGCAGTTCTAGTGGCTTCCACTTGGCCTTTCCCACCATAATAGCCCTCCCTGCATGAGTTAGAGAGCCAGTGTGGGGATTCTGCCAGTTGCTTGGTATGTCTATTCCAATTATACATTTTGGAAGTGGGGAAATAATGAAGAATGGGTCCAGAGGCCACTGGACCCACTGTGAGATGGACCTGAGCTAAAACTCCATGGATCACCTGGCCTCCATAAGCCCCCACTATGACTGGTGGACCAGAGTGACGTTTTGGGTCCCCTGGAATTAATGTTACTTCTGAACCAGTGTCTAATAATCCCTGAAATATCTGATCATTTCCATTTTCCCAATGCATAGTTGCCCTGGTAAAAGGCGGTCGGTCTCCTTGGGGAAGGCTTGGAGGAAGATCAACAGTACAAATTTGTGGCAGTGTAACAGGGTTCTCCCCCGAAGGGACCTGGCCTCCCCTTCATTCAAGGAGCTCTGGGTCTGTAAACTGTCTCAAGTCTGGAAATTGATTAAGGGGCCGTGACTCTGTGTTTCTGTAATAGGTTAGACTTCTGTTCACTTGACTTAGAACTCTTTTGTTTATACAGCTCAAACAGGAATTTAGTAGACTGCCCTTCTATTGTATTTCTAGGTACCCCATGATTTACTAGCCAATGCCACAAATCTCTGCGAGTCATATAATTTTGATGCCTGCTTTGAGTTTGCTATTATAATAGCCACATCTACCCAGTCTTTGGCGATTCAGTGCTGCCACCTGGCTTCTGCCAACTCGGGATCCGGTCATCCCCATTGTGTTTAAGAATTCCAGCTCAGTGACAGCAGTTCCTACAGTAATATCTGACCTACAGAGAAGTGCAACCACAGAGCTCTTCAGGGATGATGGTGCTAGTCTCATAAATTTATTTCTCACTGTTCTGGTAAAAGGTGCATCCTCCAGACATTCCTGGGGTGTAAGAGCAGGCTTTCCATGATAAATCCACTCTAACATTCCAATCTCTCTAAGCCTCTGGATCCCCTTATCTACATTATACCAGGGCAGTTCTGGCATTTCAATCTCAGGTAATGTCGGCCACCTTTTGATCCATGTTTCAACCAACCATCCAAACAAACTCTTAATACCTTTTCTACCCCCTGGAGCTATAACATTGAATGCAGAATCTCTGCTTAGTGGGCCTATATCAATAAATTCAGCCTTATATTCCTCCCACCATTATCCCACACCCTTAAAATCCATTGCCACATATATTCCCCTGATTTCTATCTATATAAATTCGAAAACTCACACAGTTCTTGTGGAGTATAATGTACCTCCTCATGTGTGATACTTTGTACCTCACCTTTAAGGGTCTATTGGGACTTTAGTCATAGGTCTGGAAGAAATGAGGGGTGATGGGGGTGGGTCATGGAAAGAATTAGAAATATCTTCCAAGCCATTTGCTTCAGGGCATTCATTTGCAGTTTCATCTGGTGAAACAGGATTAATCACTCTAGGGCTAATCCCTTCTGGAGGAGGTTGGGTGGCCAACTCCTCAAGGCAGGCTGGAGGTGGGGCGGCTATGTCCTCAGGGCAGACTATTACAGGGTTATCTAGAGAAGACCCAGCATGACCTAGGGTTTCAACCTCACCCCCGACATCATTATCAATCCATATGTCACCATCCCATTTTTCAGGGTCCCACTCCTTTCCAATCAGTGCCCTCACTTTAATGGCAGACACCATCTAAGATTAAGATTTCAGTTTACATTGTAAAGTTGCTACTCTAAGAATAAGATTGTGAGTCTGATTTTCAGAGATCTCAAGTCTACGGCTACAGGAAATAAGATTTTCCTTCAGGATACTCATAGAAACTTCTACATTTGTCAGACGGCACTTAAGCTTCTCGTTTGAAGTCTTAAACCCATCCCTTTCACTCCTTAATGTACCCAGTGTATCTAATAATAACCAGCCAACATCTCTATACCTCTTATTTCCACAAAACTCCGTAAAGGTGTCAAAAACATTATCCCCCAGAGCCTGGCTTCATACAAGCGAAGCATTAGGAGAATGGAACGGTGATATTTTGACTATCTCTTTTGTCAACTCACTCCATGGATTGGCAGTATCATTCTGATTATGGGACTCAAAGTCCTTAGTGCCTTTGAGTCCAGTCAGAGTAGAAAACCATTCATAAAAACCCATTTTTAAGATTCTGTTTCTTAAGACCCATTCCTGGTACCAAGTTGTATTAGGGTTCTCCAGAGAAACAGAATCAACAGGGAATACTCGCAAATATAAAATTTATAAAAGTGTTTCACATAACCATGGGAACGCAGAGTCCAAACTCCACAGGGCAGGCTGTGAAGCTGATGATTCTGATGGAGGGTCTGGACGAACTCCACAGGAGAGGCTCGCCAGCCGAAGCAGGAAGAGAGCCTGTCTCTTCTGAATCCTCCTTAAAAGGTTTCCAGTGATTAGATTAAGCATCACTCATTGCAGAAGACACTCCCCTTGGCTGATTACAAATGGAATCAGCTGTGGATGCAGCTGACGTGATCATGATTTAATTCTAGGAAATGTCCTCATCACAACAGGCAGGCCAGCACTTGCCCAACCAGACAGACAGGTACCACCACTTGGCCAAGTTGATACAGGAACCTAACTATGACACGGAGAGCAAACCCATTTCAAGTTTAAGTTGTGGTAAAATATTCCATTCCCAAGGGCTGGTTACCTACAATTTTCTACTGATTTGGCTGGTGTACAAAAAAGGGGAGTGGTGGGTGCGGGGGAGGGATGCAGAAGTTCCTCCTCCCTTAGCCCAATAAATAGTTGATTTTAATCAGCTGTTAATAAGAGGTAGATGGCTGCTTACAACTTAGGGTGCACAGAGAAGTTGTAAGTAATACCGAGAGAGGTGAATGTATGGAGGGCATACTACGTGTCACGTGGAAAGTCCTTTATTTGGATTATCGCAGCACTCTTCACAATGACCCTAAAAAGTAAGTATGATCAATTATTCTAGCACTTGTAATTTGGTTACTAAATGTTAGAGTCAAGCCTTGAAGCTAGGAGCTCTAATTTCAGAAACCATGGTGGTTGCCTCTGACCTACAGGCACCTGGATTTCGTTTCAGCTCTGCCAAGAACAGTTGTATGACTTTTCAGCAAGCAGTTTGTCTATGGTCTCCCTTGTGTGTCTGTATTTGCACAGAGATATGCTAGGTGGTGATAAAAGCCACTTTAGCTCTGGGACTCTATGACTACAGAGCAAACATTGAGATATTGGACTAAGGCTGGCATTTTAAATGGTGATTATTTTTAGTGCTGGTTAAATGAGGTGGTGTGTTTTCACTGCTTGGCTTTTTTTTGCCTTTTGCCCAGAGAGCAATTTCAAGCACTAGAAAATCAATCAGCTTTTGGTATTGCTTAGCAAAATGACTGGCTCTTTCCTCTGAAGCTTATTCGTCCTCCTGAAGTTGGACGCATTTTTCCTCCTCTGCACTCCAGATTGCAAGACTTTAAGATTCTAAGACGTTAACTTTTACCTTTGTAATCTGGCCTCATACAGCTGCTATCTTCCTCTCTGGAGACTAACTCTCAATCATTTATGGGCTTAAAAGCTAGATACACCATAATTTATTCCTATATTTTGCAGCAACCACCCAGGAAATAAATCCTGAATTGTACACAATGACTCACATACATTAGAGTTCCAGGATAAACCCAGTGATTTTAGGAGAAAATATAAGAATGAGGGTAAAGACTAGAATATCTGAGGTCAGAAACACTTGGATTCATGTCCCAGCAACCCTGTTTTTTTGGCTCTGTGACCTTGGACAAATCAATTAACTTCTCTAAGCCTCAGTTTTCACATCCATAAAATGATAATACCTCATACAGTTGCTTTAAATTGTAAATGAGAAACGATATGATAAAATATATACTTAATGTATCTACATTTAGCATAGTAGATGGCCCATAATGACTGCTAGATAAGTAGCTACTATCATTATCACTATTACTTTATTACTATCATTATAATCAACTTCTATAGTTTTCAAAGCACTTTCACTCATTTGATCAGTTCTTTTCCTTTCTACCACTCTTTTATTCTACATTAAGATAAACTCAGAGTATCACCAACTTTAAAAAATGGGGGGCAGCCCACAGTAGCTCAGCAGGCAGACTTCTCGCCTGCCATGCTGGAGACCTGGGTTCGATTCCCGGTGCCTGGCCATGCAAAAAAAAAAAAAAAAAGGTCAATGGATTGGGGGTGCAAGGGTAGTTCAGTGATAGAATTCTCATCTGCCATGCGGGAGACCCAGGTTCAATTCCTAACCCCTGCACTTCCTCCTCAAAGAAAAAATTCAACAGATGGTGCTGCAACAATGGGACAGTACATGGAAAAAGAATGAAGTGTGACCCCCACCATACAGCATATAAAGAAAAACAATGGATCAATAGCACCTAGCACCCCTGGTTATACTCCTTAGGCTGGCTCACAGGTCCTTCTGATTTCCCTTTGAAGATTGCTTGATGTATCAGCAATGGAAGGAGGGGAGTGAGAAAAGGACTCAATAGTCATCTTTATAGCTTTGGAGGGCTTAGCTATCTCAGCCAGGACACCAGGGTAGCCTCTCCCTACTTTTGTTGTTTTTCTGTTTTTAACTCACAGCCCTGCCATGTGAATTCTGGATGAAGATTTGGGGGAAAGGAGGGGATGAGTATTTTGGGAAATAGCAGAGGTTCACCATGAGCAATCAAAGTACCCTCCTCCTACAGAAAACACACTGATAAGAGAGCCATTTACGTCATAACCTGGAGCAATTATGTCCAGTGGACACTCTGACCAAGCCCTGAGGCTGCCTGACTATGGTTTGTGACAGTGGTTTTAAAGTTTGGTTTGTGGACCCGTGGGGGTCCCTGAGACTCTTTCGAGGGGGCCATGTCTCAGTACTATTTTTTATTGTTGTTTTGTTTGCATACTGTACGGTGGGGGTCACATTTCATTCTTTTTCCATGTGAATATCCCCTTATTGCAGCATCGTTTGCTGAATTTTCTGCTTGGCTTTTCATTTGTTTCTTTGCTTGTTTGTTTGGGAAGTGCATGGGCCGGGAATCAAATCCAGGTCTCCTGCATGGCAGATGAGAATTCTACCACTGACCTACCCTTGCAATCCCTAGTACTATTCTTATATAATACTAAGATATTACTTGCCTTTTAAACTCTGCTGACATTTTCACTAGTGGTGCAAAAGCAGTGGTGGGTAAAACTGCTGGGGCCATGACAAGATTCAGTACAATGGCTAGTAGTCATTGTATCTTTCACCTCCATGTACTCACAGTCAAAAAAATAGAAAATGCCAGTTTTCCTTAAGAATGGACTTGATGGAGCAGTAACAATTACTAATTTTATTAATGCTTAATCCTTAAGTACATGTCTTCTTTTTTTTTTTTTTAATTTGCATATGGGCAGGAGGCACCAGGGATCGAATTCCAGACCTCCAGCACGGCAGGTCGGAGCTCTGCCTGCTGAGCCATGGCAGCCGCCCAGTACATGTCTTCTTAATATTCTGTGTGACAGAATGGAAAGTATACATAAAGCACTTCTTTTCCATGTCCAAGTATGATAGTTGTCTCAAGGAAAAGCATTTGTAAGATTTGGTTGTCAGTTGAACAAGCAGCTTATTTCATGGATCACTAGTTTTACTTGAAAGACGAACTATGGTTATTAAAAGTTGGGTATTTGGCAGCCAGTTTTTCGAAAATGTATAAAGAGCACAAAGCTGTTTCAAGAAAACGAACCAGGTATTTGCTGCCAATCATAAAATTCGTGCTAAATGAAAATAAGAATTCTGAAAACTATCTGCTTCTGTGAGTTTGATCGCTTCCCAGTACTTAAGAGACTTTTCTGTTGAGATTGGTGGTGATATTAGCAAATATGATTTTTTTGAAATGTATAATGAAATATGTCAATATTTGGAAGATACGCATAACTTATGAAAGGCATTGGAGTGTTCTCAATGACCACAGCTTGACATTACAAAATCATGCATAGGTTAAAAAAATGCATCAAAGTGTAAGCTAATGGATTTTAATATAACATAGTACAAAAATTCATTGATTTTGTTTCAGATTTCATGCTGCAACTAACATATAAAAAATACCAATTGCCAAGTTTTGGTATGGTATCAAAAAATTCATAATTGCTTGAAAAGGCTATTAAAATAACCCTCCCTTTTCGTACCACATATCTCTGTGAGGCTGGATTCTTCCTCCTATTCCTCAACTAAAATTACATCACAATAAAAAGCAGATACAGAATTCAGGTATTTTCTCAGATGCCTGGCACAAAGAGATTTGCAAACATGCCAAACAATAATACACTTCTTGCTAATTTTTAACTTGTTTTGGAAAATATAGTTATTTTTCATAAAATATATCATTTCTGTTAATATGCAATGAATTTATTTTTTATATTTTTAAATGAGTTAATAGATGGCTTTGAGCACAGTGGTGAGGAAGGCAAAATTCATCTTTGTATTCTCCACCATTCCTTCTGGAACCTTTCTGTCCTACTAGAGATAGGATAAGAATAGGACTGAAGTCATCTCACCCCCACTCTTCTAGCTGCTCAGTTCCCTATTGGCTGCACACTGCACTTTTTAACCATTAAAATGTTTTCCCGAAAATAAATGCTCATCTTTCTTGGAGGCCAATAAAGCAGTGACATCAAGAGTGAGAATTTCAGGCTTCCAGAAAAATGGCCTTAGAGATTCATTCAAGGTCACAGAAAGATCCACCCACTAGCTTGGTATCTTAGTTTGCCAGGCTGCTATGATAATACCACACAATGGGTTGGCTTTATAATAGGCATTTATTGGCTCGCAGTTTGAAAGGTTGGAAGTCCAAAATCAAGGCATTAGCAAGGCCATCCTTTCTCCCCAGTTTATAGCATTCCAGTGTTTGCATTTCCTTGTCATATATTTCTACCTCCCATCACATGACCATCAGAATACAGAGTAAAGGATGATATGGTCCATATTTTAAAACTTCAACTTCTGTGTGGACCAAAGTAGAGATGTTTATTTGGTGCAAAATTTGTATTTTCGGTAGTGCATTATCTAATTTAACTTGTCAGTTTATTTGAACACCATAATTACATGGAATTTTGATTAGGGCATGAGATTTTGTTGAATGGTCAGGTTAGTGTGATGCCCCAATACATCCCAGGGTAATTTGGGCACAGAATAAAAATGTATTTGTGAAGTTCCCTTGAGGGACTGGGGAGAAAGGAGGAAATATTAAACTCCTGCACCTGGGGAATCCCTGATATTCTTGCAAGCAGTGGGGGCAACCAATTTAATAGGATGAGCCCTTGACCTTGGGATTCACCCTGTGAAACTTATTCCTGCAAAAGAGAAGTTAAGCCTACTTATAATTAAGCCTAGGAGTCACCCCAGAGAACCTCTTTTTTTGCTCAAATGTGGCCTCCCTTTCTAAGCCTATTTGACAGGTGAACTCACTGCCCTCCCCCCTATGTGGAACATGGCTCCTAGAGGTAAATCTCTCTGGCAATGTAGGACATGTCTCGCAGGGATGAGCCAGGACCCAGCATCGTGGGATTGAGAAAGACTTCTTGACCAACAGAGGGAAAAGAAAAATGAAACAAAATAAAGTTTCAAGGACTGAGAGATTTCAAATAGAGTCAAGAGGTTATTCTGGAGGGTATTCTTATTCATTACATATTTTTTTATTGTTCGTGTATTAGAAAAAATAGAAAGAAATACTGAAATTGTTGAACTGTATTCCAGTAGCCTTGATTCTTGAAGATGATTGTATAACTATAAAGCCTTTACGGTGTGACTATGTGGTTGTGAAAAATTTGTGGCTGACACTCCCTTTATCCAGGGTATGGATATATGAGTAAAAAATGAGGACAGAAAATAAACAAACAATAGGGGTGGGGGATAAGGAGTAAAAAAAATTTGGGTAGATTTCAATTCTAATGGTCAATGAGACAGAGGGGTAAGGGGATGTATGGGGCTTTTCTTTTTATTTCTTTTTCTAGAGTGATGCAAATGTTCTAAAAATGATTCTGATGATGAATACTCAACTGTATGATGATACTGTGATCCACTGACTGTATACCTCAGATGGACTGCATGGCATGGGAAGACATCTCAATACAAATATTTAAAAAAGAAGAAGAAGATCCACCTTAATTTGTGTTCTAGTTTGCTAGCTACTGGAATGCAATATACCAGAAACAGAATGGATTTTGAAAAGGGGAATTTAATAAGCTGCAAGTTAACAGCTTTTAGGCCATGGAAATGTCCCAATTAAAACAAGTCTATGGAAACCTCTAATCTAAGGCATCCAGGGAAAGATACCTTGATTCAAGAAGGCCAATAAAGTTCAGGGTTTCTCCCTCAAGTGGAGGGCACATGGCGAACACAGTCAGGGTTTCTCTCTCGGCTGGAAGGGCCCATGGCAAACATCGCATCATCTGCTAGTTTCCTCTCCAGCTCCCTGGGAGGTGTTTTCCTTCTTTATCTCCAAAAGTCACTGGCTGGTGGACTCTCTGCTTCGTGGTTCTGCAGCATTCTCTGTTGTGGCTCTGTCATTCTTCTCTCCTCTCCCCAAATCTCCTCTTTTATAGGATTCCAGTAAAGTAATCAAGACCCACCTGGAATGGGTGGAGACAAATCTCCACCTAATCCAACTTAACAACCACTCTTGATTGAGTCATATCTCCGGGGAGATGATCTAATTACAGTTTCAAACATAGAGTACTAAATAAGAATTAGATGAAATGGCTGCATTTACAAAATGGGATTACGATTAAAATATGGCTTTTCTAGGGTACATACTCCCTCTCAAACATTTTGGTTGACCACACTTTAAAATAACATTGTCTAAAGGTCCTATTTACAATGGGTTCAAACCCGCAGGAATATGAATTAAGTTTAAAAACATGTCTTTTAGGGAGACATGATTTGTCTTACACACTTGGATATAAATTATGGCTTGACAACCAAATATATCGATCAGGCTCTATCCAGGAAAACATAGGCTACATCAAATATTGAGAAGAGAAGTGACTTTTTTTACACTGAGGATGGAGGAACTTAGAAACCAGACTGGGGAGCGAGGTGACTCAGAAATGAGCCAGAGCAGAAGGACAGCTGGAGAGACAAGGGAAAGGGCAGTATTACCAGTGCACAGGGCCACAAAGCAGAACCCGGAACTCTGGAGAGTTTGTCTGGCAGGAGCTGGATCCATAGAAGAATGCAGATGCAATAGCAGCTGCCAATGAGAGAGAGAAATACCAGGGCGACCCCCTCCTCCCTCCCTCCAAACCCAGGCAATTGATTAAACCCAATTGGAAACCACCTGCCATGAAGCCTGAGAAATATACTGTAGAGGTCAGCTCTACTGAGCTACAAATCAGAGCAGGGAGAGGACAAGGAGATGAGCTGAGAGCAAACAGGCCCTGGAATGACACTCCAAATATTCTCATTTTAAAGTGTTTTTTGTAAAACAGCTCTGTTGAGGTATCATTGTCATACAATAAACTGCACATTTTTAAACTGTAGAATTTGTTAAGTTTTAACATGTGTATATACTTGTAAAAACATCATCAAAATAAAAAGTGAATCTATCTATGACCTCCAAAGTTTCCTCATAATCCTTCCTCCTAACCTTCCCTACCTGCCCTCTCAGTCACTAAGCAATCGCTGATCTACTTTATGTCAACATAGATTGCTTTGCACTTTCTAGAATTTTATAGAAATGCATTTGCACAATAAGTAATCTTTTGGCCTGGCTTCTTTTACTCAGTATTATTATTTTCGTATTCATCCATGTTGTTGCATGTATCAATGGTTCATTCATTCTTATTGTTCTGTAGCATTCTGTCACATGGTTATACCACAGTTGAGCCATTTACCCACAGAGGGATATTTGGGGTGTTTCAAGCTTGTGACTTGCACTGGTTTGAATCTGTGGCGGACCCCTGAGCAGCCACGTCCTTTAATCCTCATTCAGGGTTACTGGCTGGGAGCTTTTTGACTGTTCCCATGGAGATGTGACTCCACCCATTTCAGGAGGTCCTTGACTAGAATCCTTTAAAAGCGGAAACATTTTGGAAAGAGTCCCTTTTAGAGCCACGACAGAGCCCACGCAGCCAGAGATCTTTGGAGATGCAGAAGGAAAATGCCCCCGGGACAGATTCATGAAACAAGAAGCCTGGAGAAGAAGCTAGCAGACGTCGCCATGTTCACCATGTGCCTTTCCAGTTGAGAGAGAAACCCTGAACTTCATCGGCCTTTCTTGAACGAAGGTATCTTTCTCTGGATGCCTTAGATTGTACATTTTTATAGACTTGCTTTAACTGGAACATTTTCATGGGCTTAAACTGTAAACTTGCAACATATTAAATGTGCCATTTTAAAAGCCATCCCATTTCTGGTATATGCATTCTGGCAGCTAGCAAACTAGGACAGGGCTATTACAAATAAAGTTGCTATGAACATTTGGATAAAAATTCTGTTATGACAGCACATTCAAGATAAGTATCAGTAAGCCAAACTCTGCAGGTAAAGTCATTGCCCTCCCCACTATGTGGGACATGATGTCCAGGGTGACAGTCTCCCTGGAAACATGGGACATGACTCCTAAGGATGAGCCTGGCCCTGGCACCATGGGATCAACAATACCTACTTGACCAAAAGGGAAAAAATAATGTAACAAAATATGGTATCAGTGGCTAAGAGATTTCAAACAGAGTGGAGAGGCTCTTCTGGAGGTTCTTCTTTTGTAAGCTTCAGCTGGTGGTATGCCAAATCCCACCCAACAGTATTCTGCAAACCATGAAGAATGCCCAGGGCTTTATGAGACTCTATAAAAGTTTCACTCACTAAGTTTATTTTTCAGGAACCTAAAACCTCCAGATTGTTCCTAGACCAGAGAAGCAGTGAAACCCAGAGTTACTAGACCCTCCAAGAGCATCAACCAGTTGCATCCCCAAACCCCATAATGTTGACACCCCTTTTCAACATAAAGAAGATAGAACGGTCATTGCCC
>PVIY010059485.1:0-12027 GCA_004026745.1 Myrmecophaga tridactyla | reverse complement strand
AGAAAAAAGAACGGAAATATTTGAACAAGTCTTCAGGAAATTGAATGGCAGCATGGAGTTATAAATATAAATGTCACAGTTGTCTCAGGAAAGAAAGAGAAGGGAAAAGGGTTAGAAAGAATAATTGAGGAAATTACAGAAAAAAATTTTGCCAATTCTTATGAAAGAGATCATATTACAGGTCCAAAAAGTGCAACAGACCACAAACAGAATAAGTCTGAATAAAATTACCCCAAGACCCTTACTAATCAGATTGTCAAATGCCTAAAACAAAGATAATATTCTGTGAAAGCAGTAAGAAAAAAACGGTTCATCACAGACAAGGGAAGCTCAATAAGATGAAGCGCAGATTTTGCAGCAGAAACCATGGGGGCAAGAATATATTTAACAAACTTAAAGAAAAACCACCCTCCAAGAATAATATATCTTTCCTTCAAAAATGAGGAAGAGTTTAAATATTCACAGATAAAGAGCATCTGAGAAAGTCTGTAAACAAGAGACCTGATCTACAAGAAATACTGAAGGGAGTGCTACAGGCTGATAGAAAAAAAAGGGAGAGAATGGTTTGGAGGGACGTGCAAAAATGAAGACTATAAGTAAGGGTAATTAAAAGGGTAAAAAGAGAGGGAAAATAAGGTATGACATATAAAATCCAAAGGACAAAATGTGAAAGAAAGTACTGATTTTATAGTAATAACATTGTGTGTTAATAGATCAAAGTCCCAAATCCAAAGACATGTACTGGCAGAATGGATAAAATGAAAGGATCATACTATAGCCTATCTACAAGAAACTTACCTTAGACCAAAGGACAAAAACGGTTTAAAATATATTTTAAAATAATATATTTAAAATATATATTGGAAAAATACATTCCATGCAAATAGTAACCAGAAAAACAGTAGCGGTAGCTATACAGGTATCAAACAAAATAGACTTTAAATGTAACACAGTTAAGAATGTTATATATGAATAAAAGGAGCAATAGATCAAGAAAAAATAACAATCATAAATATTTATGCCTTTAGTCAGTATGCTCCAGCATACATGAGGAAAATACTGGCAAAACTGAAGGGAAAAACAAACATCAAATCAATAATAGTTGGAGACTCCAATACAACACTCTCTTCAATGGTTAGGACATCTAGACAGAGGATCAATGAGGAAACAGACATCTTGGATAATATGATACATTGACTAGACAATACATATTAGTAGAACATCTCACAGAACAATACCAGGATATACATTATTTTTAGATGCTCATGAATTATTCTACAAGATAGACCACATGCTGAGTCACAAAGCAGGTCTCAGTAAATTTTGAAAGATTGAACTTATACAAAAATACATTCTCTAATCATAATGGAATGAAGTTGGAAATCAATAACAGGTGGAGAACTGTAAAATTCACAAATTCATGAAAGTTAAACAACATACTCTTAAACAATCAGTGGGTCAAAGAAGAAATTACAAGAGAAACTAGTAAATATCTTGAGGCAAATGAAAATGAGAGCACAAAATATCAAAATTTATAGATGTAGTGAAGGCAGTGCTCAGAGGGAAATTGCCATAAATGCTTATATTAAAAAAGAAAAACAAGTGCAAAGTTGATGATTTAACTGCACAGCTGGAGAACTAGAAAAAGAACTGTATACTAACCATAAAATGAACAGAAGCAAAGAAAGAGCTAAGATTAGAGCAGAAAGAAGTGAAATTGAGAACAACAACAACAAAAAACAATAGAGAGAATCAAGAATATTATACCATGTTTCTTTAAGAAAATCAGTAAAACTGATGGACACCTAGCTAGACTGAGAAAGAAAAAAATAGAAAGGTTATAAATAAATATCATAAATGGGAAGGGGGACATTATTACTGATCATTCAGAAATAAGAGATAAAAAGAGGATAATATAAACAACTGTTTGCTAACAAACTAAAACATGCATACAGAATGGACAACTTCCTAGAAACACATGAACAATCAATACTGACTCCAGATGAAAATGATGACTGAATAAGCCAAACACAAATAGAGATTGAATCAGACATTAAAAACCTCTCAAGAAATAAAGTTCAGGACCAGATGGTGTCACAGGTGGATTCTACCAAGCATTCCAGGAAAAATTAATACGAATCCTGCTCAAACTCTCTGAAAAATGGAAGAGGAGGAAAGCTATATAATTCATTCTATGAAGCCAATATCGCAGTAATACCAAAGCCAGAAAAAATATTAAAACAAAAGAAAATTACAGATGAATTTTTCTCATGTATATAGATGCAAATATCCTAAAAAAAATTTCCAAATCAAATCCAGCCATATATTGAAAGAATTATACACCATGACTAAGTGAGTTTTATTACAGGTATGCAAGTCTTGTTCAATGCAAGAAAATCAATTAATGTAATAAACCACATCAACCAATCAAAGGGAAAAATATATATATAATCTCAATGGACACAGAAAAACATTTGACAAAACCAACATTCTTTCTTGACAAAAACATTTCAAAAGATAGGAATAGTGGCTCAGCAGGCAGAGTTCTTATCTGCCACACTGGAGACCCAGATTTAATCCTGGTGCCTGCTCATGCAAAAAAAAAACAACAATGAAAAGATAGGAATAGAGGAGACTTCTTCAATATGATAAAGGGCATATATAAAAATGCACAGCTAACATCATACTACGTGGGGAAAGATTGAAAGTTTTACCTCTAAGATCTGGAAAAAAAGACAAGATGGCCCACTGTCACCACTGCTATTCAACATTGCTCTGGAAGTTCTAGCTAGAGCAATTAGGCATGAAAAATAAATAAAAGGCATCTAAATTGGAAAGGAAGATGTAAAAGTTTCACTGTTTGCAATTGACATGATCGTATATGTAAAAGTCCTGAGAAATCTGCAACAAAGCTACTTGGGCTAATAAATACGTTAAAAAAAGTGGAGGGATACAAGATAAATGTGCAAAAATCAGTAGTGCTTCTATACACTAGTAATTGCAAACTGAGGAACAAATCAAGAACAAAATTCTATTTACAAGAGCAACTAAAAGAATCAGATATATACCAATAAATGTAACCAAGGATGTAAAGGACCTTGTTTTAGCTTGCTGAAGCTTCAAAATGCAATATATCAGAAATGGAATGGCTTTTAATAAGGGAATTTATTAAGTTGCTTGTTTACAGTTCTAAAGCCACAAAAGAAGTCCAAATTAAGGTACAACAAGAGGTTACCTCACTAAAGAAATTCTAATGCTATTTGGAAGACTTCTGTCAGCTGAGAAGGCACGTGGCTGATGTCTACTGGGATCTTTGGCTTCTGGACACTCTGTCTGCTGGGAAGGCACATCACAATGTCTGCTAGCTTTCTCTCCTGGCTCATCATTTCATAAGGATTCTCCAGAGGTGTTTTCCTTCTGTATCTCCAAAGGTCTCTGACTGTCTCAGCTCTGGCAGCCCTGAAGCTTTTTCCAAAATGGCTCCCTCTTAAAGGATTCCAATAAGCAACCTCAGGTGGGGACAAATTTCCATAAAAACTACCTACTCAAAAGTTACCACCCACATTTGGGTGGTTCACATCTCCATGGAAACAATAAAAAAGATCCCCCCCCCCCAGGAATATTGAATGAGGATTAAAGAACATGGCTTTTTTGTGGCACACAAAATTTTCAAACAAGCACATTCCACCATTTGGACCCCCAAAAGATATGTCTTTCCAAACGCAAAATAAATTCATTCATTCACAATATCACATTTTAAACAATTTCAGTAAAATTACAAACACAATACAATGTCGGAAACAGTACAAAATCTCATCAAAGTCAGCTATGGGCATAGTCTGTCCAAAGACAAAATTATTCTCTGACTGTGGACTTGTAAAATTCAGAACAAATTATCTGCTGCCAGTAATAGGGTACATGTTTACATTTACACAGAGAGAAATTGAAAGAAACACAGGGGTCATCTGACAAAAACAGTTCTGAAAACCTACAGGGCAAATTTCATTAGATTTCAAAGTCTGAGAGTCATTGATCCTTGGGGCTTTAGAAAACAGCAGCCCCACCCTTTCCAAGGGCCTACATAGCAGGCTTGTTCCCTCCAAATGCAAACTTAGGGGACATCAGTGAGAACACCTTTTTCTCAGCTCCATCCTCTCCAAGTATCAGGGCAGCACATGAGCTCTTTGCCATCTCCAGGGTATATCCTAAACCCCACCAGAACTACAGGGTGACAGCCAGGCTCTCCCCAAGGAATGTGCTTCACCCTCTCCAAGGCCTGAGGCGCCACAACTCTTCCTGAATATCTAGGCAGAAGGTGTGTCCTTCTGCCTTCAAGGAAAACTCACTTTCTCCAGGTGTATGGGTGGATCCACTTTCCTGGCCTGAGGTTTCTTGGCTCCAGACTTTAGCTTTCATGGTTCTGCCTTTGAGGGTATGTTTTCTTCAATTTGTCCTTTTTATATCCCTTTTAGTCCAGACTGGCAGTGGTTTCATTTATACAGATCCCACAACACTCTTGTTGGTTTTCTAATTGGTATGCAGAGATTATAACAATCAGACAACAGGACTTTCCACAAATCCTTTCTGGATAATTCTATCTCCAATATTGGCTTGTCCTGCAATGGCTGACTGCTTCCATGTTTGGTTAAGTACTCATATGGAGTACTATTATCTGGAGTCTCCCTTTCTGGAATTTCAGAATTTTTCAGACCATCAATTTCTGGTTTCTTTGTACCCAAGAGTTCAGTTCTCAGCTTATCTCTTTCCTGTCACATTTCACTATAAGCTGTAAGAAGAAACCAGGCTACATTTTCTACATTTAATTAGGAAATCTCTTCAACCCATCCTAGCTCATGGGTTTTGAAATCTGCTTTCCATCCAAAACCAGTAGTCAATTTTGCCAGATTCTTTGCCCCTTTAAAATAAGGATTGTCTTCCTTCCAATTTGCAATAAAATGGGCATCATTTCTGTCTAAGTCCTTACAAAGATATCTTTAGAGTCCACATTTCTACCAACAATCTGTTCAGGGCATTCTTGTGTTACCTATCTAGCTTCTCACAACTCTTCCACAATCTTTCCCTTATCCATTTCAAAAGTCATTACAACGTATTTGGTATTTGCAAACGGCAGCAGCATCCCACTTCTCCAGTACCAAAACTTGTTGTAGTTTGCTAAAGCTGCCAAAATGTAATATACCAGGAATAGAATGGTTTTTAAAAATGAAACTTATTGGGCAGGCCATGGCAGCTCAGCAGGCAGAGTTCTCGCCTACCGTGCCAGAGACCCAGGTTCCTTTCCCAGCGTCTGCCCACGCGAAAAAAAAAAAAGAAATGTATTAAGTTGCAAGTTTATAATTCTAAAACCATGAAAATGTCCAAATTAAGGGACTAACATGAGATTACTTTTATTCAAGAAATTCCAATGTTGTCCAGAATACCTCTGACAGCTGGGAAGACACATGGCAATGTCTGATAGCTTTCTCTCCTGGCATCTCATTTCATAAATATTCTCCTGAGTTATTTTCCTTCTCCAATAGTCTCTGACTGTATGGACGCTGTGGGTACTGAAGCTTTTTCCAAAATGGTTCCCTCTTAGAGGACTCCAGTAAGCAACCTCACCTTGAATGGCTGGGGACATATATCCATGAACACTACCAAATCAAAGGCTACCACCCTCAGTTGAGTATGTCACATCTCACAATTCAAAAGATCCCCCCCTCCAAGCAATATTGAATGAGGATTAAAGAACTTTTTTCTACTAGGATACACCACAGTTTCAAACCGGCACAGACCTGTATGCAGAAAATTGTAAACATCACTAAAATGAATTGAAGAAGACCTATATAGATGGAAGGACATACCATGGTCATGGATTGGAAGACTAAATATAGTTAATATGTCAATTCTACCCCAAATGATTTACAGCTTACATGGATAGACATGTCTTTTGCCCCCTCCCCCATTTTTTTTTTGCATGGGACGTACTGGAACTCGAACTCAGGTCTCTAGTATGGTAGGTGAGAACTTTGCTACTGAGCCACCATGGCCCACCCAATATAGACACTTTTTTAAAGAAGAAACACAAATGGCAAGAAGTATATGAAAAGATGCTCACCTTCATTAGCTATTAAGGAAATGGAAATCAAAATCACAATGAGACACCATTTCACACCTACTAGAATGTCCATCATAAAAAAAAAAAACAAAAAACAGAAAACTACAGGTGCTGGAGAGTATGTGGAAAAATAGATCCATTTGTTCACTATTGATGAGAATGGAGAATGGTGCAGCTGCTCTGGAAGGCACCTGTGGTTCCTCAGGAAGTTAAGTATAGGATTGTCATATGAGTGACAATCCTGTTATTAAGTATATACATGGATGTGAATAGGTATTTACACACTGGTGTGTATGGTGGCAATATTCACATTTGCCAATAGATGGAAACAGCCTGACTCTTCATCAATTGATGAGTGCATAGAGCAACTGTGATATATACATACAAATGTATGTCATGAAATCATGATGCATGCAACAATGTAAATGAACCTTCAGGACATTATGTTGATTGAAAAAGCAAGGAACAAAAGGACAAATATTGTATGCACTCACTAATATGAACCAAATACAATGAGCAAACAGTAAAATTCAAGAGCATAGGTTATGACTAAATAGAAAGAGGGCAACTGATGCTTAAGGAGTATAGAATGTTTCATAAGATTGATTGTAAAGTTTCAGAAATGGATAGCACAATACTGTGTGATAGTGGCACAATGTTATAAGTAAATGAACAAAGCTGGGTTTGCATATGATTGAAAGAGGAAGACTAGGTTCATCTATGTCATCAGAAGAAAAGCTAGAGAATGAAAACTGGGACTGCATAACAGCAAAACATAGAAGTTTTGATGATGGTGGCTAGTTTTACAAATATAAGAAAAATTTTACATGAAGTAAAGCAAATGGATGTCACTATTACAATGTGTTAATAATTGGGTGATATATGGGAAAAGTACAATTAATACAAACTAATATCTATAGATTGTAGTAACATTGTAATATCCTTTCATTAATAGTAACAAAGGCAGTATACCAAAGTTAATGTCAATAATAGAGGATATAACGGTGGGTTATGGGATTTTTTTATTTGGGAGAAGAAATGGGATTTTTTCATACAGATTGTAGTGGAAAATATATACATATATGATTATGCCAGGAGCCATTCATTGTAAACTTAGGATGGATTATACGGTGTGTAGATACAACTGTTTAAAAAAATTCAGTAAACCATGAACTAGCCTAATAATGGAAAGGAAAATAAAGCCCACATATTCAAAGTAAGGTATAACAAAGGGGAAATAACCATTGTAAGAAAGGCAATTAATAATAAATAGTGAAACAATAATATGTAAAACACTGTCATGGTCAGGTTCTTGTGTCAACTTGGCCAAATGGTGGTACCTGTTTGTCTGGTTGGGCAAGTGCTGGCCTGTCTATTGCAATGAGGACATTTCATAGAATTAAATCATGATCACGTCAGCTACATCCACAGCTGATTCCATTTGCAATCAGCCAAAGGTAGTGTCTTCTGCAATGAGTGATGCTTAATCTAATCAGTGGAAGCCTTTTGAGGAGGATTCAGAAGAGTCATGTCCTCTTCCTGCTTTGACTGGTGAGCCTTTCCTGTAAAGTTCATCCAGGCCCTCCATTGGAATCACTGGCTTCACAGCTTGCCCTGCAGATTTTGGACTCTACGTTCCCACGGTCACGTGAGACACTTTTATAAATTTTATATTTGCGAGTGTTCCATGTTGATTCTGTTTCCCTAGAGAACCCTAACTAATACAGGCACCATGCAAATAAATTTGGAAGCCTAAAAAATGCAAGATTTGCTTGAAAGATCATTTACTATAAATGGCTATAGTAGAAGTTAAAAGTCTATCAAATCTGGAACCATTTGAAATGTAAAATAATTCTCAAAAAATAACTTTCAATAAAGAACAGAACAGAATATTTCAGAGAATTCTATTCAGCCAATTAAAAACAGATAATCCATTATACTTACATTGTTTTCAAAGAGAGTAAAGGTAGGAAACCATATAAATTATACTTGCTTATAAATTTAATGCTGATTAGGATTCCACAAAAGTATAAAATATCATTAATAAGTGAAACCAGTTTCACTTATTAATTTGAATGTAAAATTCCAAATTAAATACCTGCAAACAGGATCAACAACATATCAAACTTGTCACACAAAATCACAAGGAGGAAATTATGTTTTTAAATAAAATCTATTACTGTTTTCCATCACTAGAAAATATATTAATGTAAATACTCCTATTAATTAATGGAAAAATAAAATCCCATAATCTATTCCAAAGTTTTAGGAAGATGAGTAAGAATATTTAATACTGATTCCTGAAAAATCAGTGAAATGGACACTGTCCATTTTGATATTCTGACCTCTATGTCACATATCTGTCATCTGTCATCTTGTTATCCACCAGTAAAACAGCCAAGATCTTACTTAGTGGGAAAACACTGGAAGTATTCTCTTCTAAATTCAAGGACTAAACAAAGTTGCTGGGTTTTACCACTAGTATTTAACCTTGAATTGGAGGTAATATCCCATACAACCAGATTAAAAAATAAAAATAATTAGTAGCAATGTATTGTGAGGAAGAAGATGTTAAGGAAGTATACAGTGGAAAACCCAGAAGAATCAGCTTAATAACTGTTAAATGTCATAATATAATTTAGTATTAAATTACATAAGGAGCTAGTATTAAATTACATAAGCCTGAAATGGCTCATAAACAATCTTTATAGAAGGTATACATAGCAGGATATTCCACTTACCACAGAAACTAAAAATATAAAATACCTATAAATACACTTAAAATAAAGATGTAAGATACATATAATAGAAACTTTAAAGGACCTGCGAAAGCGAAAAATATAAATTTTGTCAGTGTTCTCTAAGGAAACAGAATCAGCAGGAAATATTTGCAAATATTGTAAGATTTCATAAAAGTTTATCATGCAAATGTGGGGATACATGAGTCCAAATTCCATAGGGCAGACTATAAGATGGCAACTCCAAAGAAGGTTTTTGATGAATTCCCCAGGGGAAGATGACTGGTTGGATTAGAGATGTAAGTTCTTTCTTCTGACTGCTGAATTCGTCACTTCACCTTTTAAATCTTCACACTAATTGGTTTAAACTTCTCATTGCCGAAGACACTCTCATTAGTTGATTGTAGATGTAATCAGCCAGAGATGCCATCAACTTACTGAAGATTGAAGTCCATGAAGTGTCCTTGCAGTTACAAGTCAATGCTGGCTTAAGAAGACAACTGGGCACCACTACCTGACCAAGATGGCACATGAATCTTTGAAATAATATAAACAAATTGAAAGTTATTACAAAACCCAGATAGGAAGATTTATTATCATAAAGTGGCAGGTTTCCTTAAGTATGGAACTTTAATGACTCTCCAAAATCAGTACATTTTTACATTAGAAAATTTGTTTCTAAAAACTCAATGGCTAATTGTCAATAGTATTTTTAAAAATTCTGATAAAGAAACTCAATGGAAGTAGCTTAGCAGTATCATATATGAAGCCATATGGTAAAAACTCAATAAATAATACATTGTGATATTGAAACTCAATTAGATAGACTAATAAAGCAAAATAGAATACCCAGAGACAGATCTAAACTCCCACCATCATAATTTAAATGTTAAAGGTAGCACCCAGATCAAGGGGATGAGAACATTTTAGTAAATGTATTTAAAACAATTGCGAAAAATTGAATTAGTACCTCATAACAAGTACTATAATTAACTAAGGACAATCAAATAATTAAATGGAAAAATTTTAAAAAGAAAAGACTAGAGAATGAGCAGGTAGAAACATTTCTAACTATGATAAAAACAGAAGTCATAAACTGAAAGATCAATAAAGATTAATGCATGAAAGTCATAAAGTTCAGAATGACAAAAATACCATAAACAATTTTTTAAAGATAAACTTAGAAAACAATATTTCCAGGTCACATAAAAGAGAAATGGCTAACCTCCTTAATTATATAGAAAACTTTTAGGAATACAGATATACAAAACCCCAGTAACTTAACAGAAAAATTCTAAAATGGTATTTCATTATTTTGGCTAACTATTTTTGCTGCTGCCACACACATATGCAGTGGCTTAACATACTCACTAAAAATATTTCTCATTCATGTAAGTCTGTTTTGGGTTGTGTCAGTCCCCAAGTCATCTTATGATGTGATTCAGGGATTTTGGCTGTACCCATCTTGGTCTTGACATATTGTCTTGACGTATTGTCTCAACATTTTGTATTAACAGTTGCCATCAGAAGAGAAAAGAAATGAACCAGTCATGTTGACAGTGAGTTGTCTCAACCAGGAAGTGACACAAGTCAGCTACCCTTAGAATTCACTAGTCAGAAGAATGATGACGGAGTAAGGAACAACATTTTGAAAACCTAATGACATTTAATATTAATTTCTAAACCTATTAACATTTTAAATTATCGGGGTTAAACTATAATAAAAATAATATAAAACTGGATAGTTAAGTGGTCAGAATGCCTGCTTTTCATGCGGGAGAACCGTTTCGATTTCCGGACATGCACCCAAAAAAAAAAAAAATTGTATAAAACTAAGAAATGTAACTAGACTATAAACCTTAAAAGAAAAATATTAATGCTAACCAACCATGTATAACCTGCATTTTTTTAAGTTGAAATTTTTATATTTCTCCCCCTTTTGATTAAATCAAAAGATTAGGTAGATGACGTTACGTATCTTTCTGATATTTACATTTCTTTATCTGTTTATTGAATTTTACTGAATTTGAAATGCTGGCAAAGTGAATAAGTTTAAATTTTTAATTTCACCAGACAGTAAGACTGAATCCATGAAAGGATAAGCTCTACTCAAAATGCATTAAAATTACTGATATATACAATTCAAGACACAGCCTATTCAATAGTACAGTCACACAATTAAGAACAATTGGGGTCGTTTTGTGGAAAGGACATTTCTTGCATAGTCAAATTTGGGTAAAACCTACTTTTAGCATCCCATTACAACCTCTCCCTCTCTGAATTCTTAATATCCATCTCTCTCATTTGGTGCTTGGTTTATGCTGCTCTTTTGTTGCTCTGTTTTTGTTTCTATTTCCTATGCTCCAATACCTTGTACAGGGCTGTGTATGCATTTGAATGTAAAATAACTGTTTATGGTTGAAAGTCTACAGAATATTGTTAGGCAGATTTTTATAGCACCTTACTTATTAAAAAATATCTTTAATGTACAATCACATTAGATCTTTTTTGAGCTCAGTTATGATCTTCATCTTCACAAGAAGGAAAGAGGGGTTAAGAGGTGCGAATTTACACAAGGTCAAATGGTTATTAAGTAACAATAAGGAGAGTCAAACGCATGATGTCTCATTCCATTTTCAATGAGCATCTTTTGATTGCAACATCGGCTGTGAAGTGGAGTCTCCAGAATAGCAGTATCAACATTCTCTGGGAACCTGTTAGAAATGCAAATGCTCAGGTTCAACCCCAAATCTACTGAAAAAGAAACTCTGGAAATGGGGCCCAGCAATCTGTGTTTCAACCAGCCCTCCAGATAACTGATGCACTTGAAAGTTTGAGAACCACCCTTCTACACCCCAAGTATTAAAAGCAAAATTATTTATTTATTTATGTTCAGCATTTTTGTATAAAATATGTGAAGACAGAAACATCAATGGGTTTGTAATGCCTTTAAACAACTAGATTATATTAATTTTGGTATCCCTCATTCTAATAAACTCAGTGTATATAATTCAAAATGATGAAAGTAAAATATATATTAAAAGAACTTAAAAAAAAAGAAAACCTAATGAAAAGATTGTTTCACAAAGTAGTATCAATGTTTGAATGTCTGATTATATGGCATCAGCATAATAGCACAGAGACCACATTTTTTCTCAAGGGGATAAAATAAAG
>PVIY010059484.1:0-12016 GCA_004026745.1 Myrmecophaga tridactyla | reverse complement strand
ATCTGAGGGGGAAATCAAGAAACGAATTCCATTTACAATTGCAACTAAAAGAATAAAATACTTAGGAATAAATTTAACTAAAGAGACAAAAGACCTATACAAAGAAAACTACAAGAAACTGTTAAAAGAAATCACAGAAGACCTAAATAGATGGAAGGGCATACCGTGTTCATGGATTGGAAGACTAAATATAGTTAAGCTGTCAATTTTACCTAAATTGATTTACAGATTCAACGTAATACCAATCAAAATCCCAACAACTTACTTTTCAGAAATAGAAAAACCAATAAGCAAATTTATCTGGAAGGGCAGGGTGCCCCGAATTGCTAAAAGTATCTTGAGGAAAAAAAACGAAGCTGGAGGTCTCATGTTGCCTGACTTTAAGGCATATTATGAAGCCACAGTGGTCAAAACAGCATGGTACTGGCATAAAGATAGATATATTGACCAATGGAATCGAATAGAGTGCTCAGATATAGATCCTCTCATCTATGGACATTTGATCTTTGATAAGGCAGTCAAGCCAACTCACCTGGGACAGAAGAGTCTCTTCAATAACTGGTGCCTAGAGAACTGGATATCCATATGCAAAAGAATGAAAGAGGACCCATATCTCACACCCTATACAAAAGTTAACTCAAAATGGATCAAAGACCTAAACATTAGGTCTAAGACCATAAAACAGTTAGAGGAAAATGTTGGGAGATATCTTATAAATCTTATAATTGGAGGCGGTTTTATAGCCCTTACACCTAAAGCAAGAGCACTGAAGAAAGAAAGAAAGAAATGGGAGCTCCTCAAAATTAAACACTTTTGTGCATCAAAGAACTTCATCAAGAAAGTAAAAAGACAGCCTACACAATGGGAGACAATATTTGGAAACGACATATCAGATAAAGGTCTAGTATCCAGAATTTATGAAAAGATTGTTCAACTCAACAACAAAAAGACAGCCAATCCAATTACAAAATGGGAAAAAGACTTGAACAGACACTTCTCAGAAGAGGAAATACAAATGGCCAAAAGGCACATGAAGAGATGTTCAACGTCCCTGGCCATTAGAGAAATGCAAATCAAAACCACAATGAGATATCATCTCCCACCCACCAGAATGGCCATTATCAACAAAACAGAAAATGACAAGTGCTGGAGAGGATGTGGAGAAAGAGGCACACTTATTCACTGTTGGTGGGAATGTCAAATGGTGCAACCGCTGTGGAAGGCAGTTTGGCGTTTCCTCAAAAAGCTGAATATAGAATTGCCATATGACTCAGCAATACCACTGCTAGGTATCTACTCAGAGAACTTAAGGGCAAAGACACAAACAGACATTTGCACACCAATGTTTATAGCAGCATTATTTACAATTGCAAAGAGATGCAAACAGCCAAAATGTCCATCAACAGACGAGTGGCTAAACAAACTGTGGTATATACATACGATGCAATATTATGCAGTTTAAGACAGAATAAACTCATGAAGTATGTAACAACATGGATGGACCTTGAGAACATTATGCTGAGTGAGACTAGCCAAAAACTATAGGACAAATACTGTATGGTCTCACTGATATGAACTGACATTAGTGAATAAACTTGGAATATGTCGTTGGTAACAGAGATCATCAGGAGATAGAAATAGGGTAAGATATTGGGTAATTGGAGCTGAAGGGATACAGACTATGCAACAGGACAGGATACAAAAACTCAGAAATGGATAGCACAATACGATCCAACTGTAATGTAATTATGTTAAAACACTGAATGAAGCTGCATGTGAGAATGATAGAGGGAGGAGGGCTGGGGACATAAATGAAATCAGAAAGAAAGATAGATGTTAAAGATTGAGATGGTATAATCTAGGAATGCCTAGAGTGTATAACAATAGTTAAATGTACAATGTACAAATTTTAAAAATGTTTTTGCATGAGGAAGAATAAAGGAATGTCATTATTGCAGGGTGCTGAAAATAGATGGTAATTAATATTTTAAAATAGCACCTTATGTGTGAGACTAAAGCAAAAAAATGTTTATTTGTTACAAAATTTATATTTTGGCTAGTGCATTTCCTAATATAACTTATGTAGATAGTTTGATTGAACGCCATAAGTACCGGAATCTCAGGTAGGACATGAGATTTTGTTGGTTTGTCCAGAGTGATGCCCTGATGAATCGCAGAGTGATTTGATCAGTGAGTGGAAAAGTATTTGCAAGCCCCCTTCAGGGAATGGTGAGAGTGGGGAGAAATTCAACTTCCCCAAGTCGAATTCTTGATATTCTCACAAGCAGTGTGGACAACCAAAGCTACAGGCTGAGCCCCCAGTCTTGGGGTTTGTTCTTATGAAACTTAACCCCACAAAGGATAGGTCAAGTCTACTTAAAATGTAGGCCTAAGAGTCACCCCCAAGAGAGCCTCTTTTGTTGCTCAGATGTGGCCTCTCCCTCCAGCCAACATGACGAGCAGTTTCACCACCCTCCCCCTCTCTGCGTGGGACATGACTCCCAGAGGTGTGGCCCTTCCTGGCAACGTGGGACAGAGATCCTGGAATGAGCTGAGACTCAGCATCAAGGGACTGAGAAAAACCCTAGAATGAGCTGAGAATTAACATCAAGGGATTGAGAGAAACTTCTCGACCAAAAGGGGGAAGAGTGAAATGAGACTAAGTGTCAATGGCTGAGAGATTCCAAACAGAGTTGAGAGGTTATCCTGGAGGTTATTCTTACGCATTAAGTAGATATCACCTTGTTGTTCAAGATGTAGTGGAGAGGCTGGAGGGAACTGCCTGAAAATGTAGAGCTGTGCTCCAGTAGCCATGTTTCTTGATGATGATTGAACAATGATATAACTTTCACAATGTGACTGTCAATGTGAAAACCTTGTGTCTGATGCTCCTTTTATCTACCTTATCAGCAAAAGAGTAGAACATATAGAATAAAAATAAATAATAGGGGGAACAAATGTTAAAATAAATTTGGTTGGAAATGCTAGAGGTAAATGAAAGCGAGGGGTAAGGGGTATGTTATGTATAACTTTTTTTCTCTATTATCGTTTTATTTCTTTTTCTAAACCGATGCAAATGTTCTAAGAAATGATGAATATGCAACTATGTGATGATATTAAGAATTACTGATTATATATGTAGAATGGAATGATATCTTATTGTTTTGCTTGTATGTTGTTAATTTTTTTATTAATAAAAAAATAAAATTTATTGAGAATCAACTCCTAGCCTGCACTAATCTAGGCACTGGGAATGGAGCAGTGGGGGAAAAAAAGACAAAAATCCCTGCCTGCCTGAAGCTTCAACTCTAGTGTATCTAAAACTGTGCCTTCATCATACCCAGATGAGCAAACTGAGACTTAAAAAGGCTGACTCAACGACCAGGGGCACGTAGGAAAGAGCAGGGTGGAGATTTTAACCAAGGTCAGCCTGACCCCAAAATTCATGCCCTCGATCAATTCCATACTGTCTGTGGTAGGTATTTCTATTTTCACCGCCCAACATCCCCTCCCCATTCCTCTGGCGCCAGACCCCGGGGGTGGCTTTGGGAAACTGCTCCTCTCCCCCTGAATTCAGTCCAGTTGGCAGTCAGTCTAGGTATCCACCCTTCTGCAGCCACGAAGTGGACTCTCGCCCTCAGCCAAGGCACCAGGACCCTGGCTCCTGCCATGCAGCTCTCCTGGAACTGTGGCTGCCTTTGTCTCCAAGGCAATTTTCCAACTTCGCCTGCAATTCTATGAACCATCCCATATTTTTACAGCTTATTTTATTTTGGTCTGGCTAACCAGAGTCCACTTCTGTTGCACGCAACCAAACAGCTGGACTGATGTAGCCATGTCACCCTCTAAGTCCCAATCTGGGCCCAAGCCAGTTCTGTCATCTGCGCTCTATAAGGCGTAACACCTACCTCCCAGGGAACAAGAGGGAAAGAGATCTTGTTTTCTTGAGCCAGGCCTTGCCAACCTCCCCAGTTTCTAGCCCCTACAGTCCCTAATCTCCCGGGAGAAGCTTCTAGAAACTAGAGCTGCCAGATCTGCAGATGCTGCACACACTGCAAAAGGAGAAGAGGAGCCTGAGCTATATTTGAGCCTCCAAGGGACACCCAGAGGTGGCTTCCTGTGCCCTGGCTGGGACTCTTGTTCAGGGCAGGCTGGGACAGGTGATGGCTCAGCAAGTTCAAAATCACAGCCACGGCCAATCGCTCCTCCCCAGAACTATTTGGGTCACCACAGGTGCTTATTAACACCACAGACAGGGTAGAGGCTCTTCTTGAAGAACTTATTGGCTAGGATTGCACTGATGGTGCAAAAGAGAAATATGACCACATAAAGCTTTATTTCTCCCCTGTAATGAGAAGCCCAGAGGTGGGCCGTCCAGGCTAGCACAGAGGCTCAGGTAACTCATTAAGAACCAAGGTCCCTTCTATCAGATGATTCTCACCCTCGTAGTCACGAGATGGCTGCTCCACTTCCAGACTTCTCATCTGCATTCCAGGCAGGAAGAAAAGGGAAAGGCAAAGAGGGAAAGGCATGAGCCTACTGAGTCCTCCTTTTTGTATGAGGACGACAATAGCTTCCCAGGAAACTCCGTCCGGATTTCCACTTGCCTCTCGCTGGTCAGAACTGAGTGAGCCACAAGGGAGTGGGAGAGGTATTTTATGATGGACGCAAAATTGAAATAGCGTTACTAAGGAAGAAAGGAAAACAGAGATCAGTTAATCAACTAGTGTTGCCTGTCACAGAAGGTGAGGCAGGGAATGGGTGAGTGTGGAGAGAAGCATCTGAGGGGCTGGGCCCAGAGGTTCTCAGGAAGACAAGAGACAGACCAGTTTCCAGACCCCTGATGTGAAAAGTTAGAGCGAGCAGGGAAGATGTCTCAGAGCTATTCACAGCCACCCTCATCCTGGCTATGACCTCTACCGAAAGCTGGCAGCCATGTAAATGAGTCTTTTAGAGACGGCAAGGCCCTTAGAGAAATGTGTGGATGGAAGAACTGCTCGTCAAAACAGAGTCACTTTGGTTTTAAATCCCAATCACAGAGTTAAATACCAACTCTGTGACCTTGAGCAAGTCACTTAACCTCTCTGGGCCTCTAGCTTTTCTCTTCTGTAGACTAGAGATGATACTGTCCACAGTTCCTGTGCGACTAAAGACTATAAGAAAAAATTGTGTCCAACAAATGGCAGTTATAGTTAGTTTAATTCCTTCATTTTCTCAGTGGTGAAAATGAAGCCCAGAGAGGGCAGCAAAATGGCCCACATCACACAGCCTGATGGAGACAGTGGCGCCAGGACTCAGGCTTCCTGACTCCCAGTCCAGGGCATGTTCCATTTCACCACTGCCTCTCTCTCCCTGTTATAAGATTGTTAACTTTCACGAAAGTGTGAAATGAGGCCTGAGTAGTGGAACAAAGTGGGTGGATCGGAATTTTAGCTTAAAAAAAACAACACAACAACTGTGTGAACAAAGGGCCTCTAGATACGTAGGATGCTGAAAGATGAGCAGGAAAGTTTAGCGGCATCCTTGTGTATCCCCTTTCAGTGAATTCTACTTGTTGTCATCATTATCACAATTATTATTTATTGAGCACATGGTGGCCTGACACAGTGCTGAAGGTTATACCTAATGGCAATAGCTAATATTTATTGAGCACTGTATTAATTTCCTATTGCTACCCTAACAAATTATCACAAATGGATTGGCCTAGAACAACACACGTATTGTCTCACAGCTGTGAAGGTCAGAATTCAAGGTGGCAGCAGAGCTGGGTTCCTTCTGGGGCTCGGGGAGAAGGTTTCCTTGCCTTTCCAATCTCCAGGGGTTTCCCACATCCCTTGGCTTGTGGCCTCCTTCAGCTTCCAAGCCAGCACCGGCGGGTTGAGTCCTTTTCATTTCATATCCTTCTGGTCTCCCTGAACTGCATTCTCCACCGAGTTTGCTCCTCTCTCTCCTTCTTCTGCTTGAAAAGAGCCGGTGCTGACACTGGACCCTGTGGCTAAGCCCGGGTCCTGTCTTTATCTTCCGGCCAGCTCCTTAAGTAACCTGATTCCATCCGCCACCTTCATTCCCCTGACATATCCCAGGTTCTGGGGACCAGAACACCAGCATCTTGTACACCAGCATATTCTGTGCCCGCCACACAAGCCAGATGCCCAGGGAGGCTGAGTAATTTGCCCAAAGTTATTGGGCTAGACAATGGCACAGCACCACACCGCCTGCCTCATTTTCCCCTCTGCAACAAGCCTACTGTGGGGTAGGTGTTACTATGATTGCTCTAAAGATGTACTTTACAGATGAAGAAACTGAAACTCGTAGGGATGACGTGGTTTGCGCAGAAATCCCACAGACAGAAAGGAGGGGAGCCAGGTTGGTTGGCCTTGACAAAAGATCACCCAAAACAAAATAAAGATATTTGCAAAGCCGCCTTCGGGGAATGGTGAGAATGGGAAGAAATTCAACTTCCCCAAGTTGAATTCTTGATATTTTCACAAGCAGTGTGGACAACCAAAGCTATAGGCTGAGCCCCCAGTCTTGGGGTTTGTTCATATGAAACTTAACCCCACAAAGGATAGGTCAAGTCTACTTAAAATTTAGGCCTAAGAGTCACCCCCAAGAGAGCCTGTTTTGTTGCTCAGATGTGGCGTCTCTCTCCAGCCAACACAACAAGCAGTCTCACCACCCTCCCCCTCTCTATGTGGGACATGACTCCCAGGGGTGTGGACCTTCCTGGCAACGTGGGACAGAGATCTTGGAATGAGCTGAGATTCAGCATCAAGGAATTGAGAAAACCTTCTGGACCAAAAGGGGGAAGAGGGAAATGAGACAAAGTGTCAATGGCTGAGAGATTCCAAACAGAGGTTATTCTTATGCATCAAGTAGATATCACCTTGTTATTCAAGATGTAATGGAGAGGCTGGAGGGAACTGCCTGAAAATGTAGAGCTGTGTTCCAGTAGCCATGTTTCTTGATGATGACTGAATAATGATATAGCTGTCACAATGTGACTGAGTGATTGTGAAAACCTTGTGTCTGATGTTCCTTTTAGCTACCTTGTCAACAAAGGAGTAGAACATATGGAATAAAAATAAATAACAGGGGGAACAAATGTTAAAATAAATTTAGTTTGAAATGCTAGTGATCAATGAAAGTGAGAGGTAAGGGGTTTGGTAGGTATAATCTTTTTTTTTTCTTTCCTGTGTTCGTTTTATTTCTTTTTCTACTGTCTTTTTCTACTGTCTTTTTATTTCTTTTTCTGAATTAATGCAAATGTTCCAAGAAATGATGACTATACAACTAAGTGATGATATTGATTATGTATGTTGATGTTTTATTTGGTTTCTTAATTTTTTAATTAATAAATTTAAAAAAAACAAAATAAAGAAATAAACAGGTTAACGTGAGGTTGTGACTGTCATCTTAAACCCCAATTTCAAATATGCTTGGTCCTCTGACAGCTTTTCCTTCAGATACCAGCAGCCTCATGCCCTCCCTTTCTGCAGACCTCTGCTCAGATGCCACCTTCTCAGGGAGCCCCTAATAAGCTGGATGCCAGCTGTCCTCATCCCCTTGCCTCTCGTACCACCTTAGCTCCCGTCCATGCGCGTCTCACCACCCGCATCACTATATAATTATTCCTTTATCTCGGGCTCCTGCCCTAGAACGAACACTCTCTGGGAGCAGGGGCTTGGCCTGTTTTGTGGCACATGGCAGGCCCCTGATGAACACTTTTAGTTTGGGTGAATTAATGAATCAATCCAATTGCCACAGCCTCATCAAGTGGTCCTTGGAAGCAGCAGATGTTAATAGCTCATCCACTTTAGATATTGGGACTCTAGAGGATATTTTGGTTGGAAAAAAGACTTTTATGGACATGAAGATTGGACAACATGGACTCCCTTTGAATTCTCAGTTTGGCTGGTCATCGGGTCGTAAGGGAAGTTTGTTCAAAATGCCACTGCCCAGGATGCAGCCTCAGATGCCTATTCAGTTGGTCTGGGGAGCGATGCAGGCATGGGCCGCTTTTTCGAGCCCTCCAGTTGGTGCTGATGTGTCTCCAGGGTTGAGATTCTCACCTCCTCAAGCAAAATCTCTAGGTGAATTTTTTAAAAATATGGATGCCAGAGCCCCACCCCGGAGATTTTAATGCAATTAGGTTGGGGTGGTGGTGGTGGGGCCCTGGGTTTAAAAATGAACAAAACTTTTTTATTGTAGAATATAACATATATACAAACGAAAGAAAGAAAAGCAATAATTTTCAAAGCACACTCCACAAGGTAGTTACAGAACAGATCCAAAGGTTTGTTATGAGCTACCATTCCACCATCTCAGATTTTTCCTTCTAGCTGCTCCTCAACACTGCAGACTAGAAGGAATATTAGAATAGTGGCTGAGCAGCCGTACTTGGTTGTGAAAGCGTATTTTCTCTGTTGTACCTCCTCCTCCCTTAATGCTTCTCCCAATCTGTAGGGATCTTTGGGCAATGCCTGTTCTGACTTTTTCATGTTGAGAAGGGGTCAACACTAAAGGACAGGGGGATGCAATTAATTGATCATCTTGGAGAGGCTAGTTTCTCTGGGTTTCAGGATTTATCTGATCTAGGAACCCTCTGGGAATTATAGGTTCCAGGAAGGCAAACCTAGTGCATGAAACCTTTACAGAGTCTCAGTTCGAGCCCCAGGTATTCTTAAGAGTCAACGGCAGTGATGTGGGTTGGAGTTTAGCAAACCATGGCAGTTAGCACTACCTACCTGAAGCTTGCATAAGAGCAGCCTCCAGAATAGTCTCTTGACTCCATTTGATCTCTCTTGGCCACTGATGCCTTATTTTATTACACCTCTTTTCCCCGTTGTGGTTGCGCCCTGGATTTTTAAAAGCTTCCCTGATGATGCCAATGCGTCGTAATCAAAGTTGATACCCTCTGGTCTGGAAGCAGAGCCCCAGGAGGGCTCCTGGGGTGATTCTGGTACAGCCAGTCCTTGAGCTTTGGGAACCTGCAGATGAAATAAGCCCTGGGTCTGGCTTCAGGGAGTCCACCTTCCCTGGAAGCTGCATTTGGCTTCTCTCGTTTTCCTCGGGTGAGGCCAACCTTGGCACGAATTGTTCTCCATCTGCGCTGGAGGCTGCGGCACCCAGACCCCTGCTCTGGGGTCAACGTGAGCAGTTGGCTCGTTGCTCGCGTTCCCTTCGGGGAGGAATCAGACGGAAACAAGGCAGGGAGCCAAAGAGGCGGCACCGTCCTGCCTCCAAATATGACAGTTGCACCAGGTTTGTCAGCACTCCATCTCTGTTGAGACTGGTATACGGGCCGCCTGCACCTGGGCTAGGCTTTCCCAATATTGCGAAGACTCCCAGCTATAAAGGACATAGGCAGCCAGGCAAATGCAGCCGCGGAGATGAAGCCTGTTTAGTCCAGCTCAACGCCACATCCTTGAGGACAAGTCATTCTGGGATGGCCAAGTGATGTAATCCTCTTGCACTGTGTGAGATTGCGGACAAGGCGTTAATGATCCCCGTCTCGGGTCCCTTGCCTGCCTCTGTTATTGCTGTGGAAGAGACCCACAACATATTGTTTAGTAAATAATAATAATAATAAAGGTAATAATAATAATGTGTACTTTGATCCTGTTTTTGTTAAAAATTACATACATATATTTACCATTAAGCCTACATTTATCTTTATATGTTTATGTGTATGTCTGTGTATGTTTGTGTTTCCCAATGAGGTAGTAAAATTTGGGGTGATTTGTGCCATCCTCTTCGTACTTCTCTAAGCTATTTTTGATGTGCATGTATTATTTTTACAAGAGAAAACTGGACTTTTGGGTCAACAGGACTAATTGAGCACATCCACTCATCTCTCCTGCCTCTAAATATCCCACAGAAATGACAAAACAGGCATTGCAAAACACTAATGAAAATATTAAAATGATAATCCTGCCTACCTCTTGAATTATGAGGCTTACAATATGGTGCATAGTAAGAGCTCAATTATTATTGCCTCTATTTCCTGGCCACTCATAGCTCTAAGGAGGATTTAATGCAGGGGTCCTTCAGCCTTCTTGGGCCACAGACCTCTGTAGTCTGGGGAAGCGCATGGTTCCTTTCAGTGTAATGTTTTTAAATGAATACAATTCCATACATAGGATTACTAAGAAAATCATTTTTATTGAAATATAATTATCAAAATATTTTTTAAACAATCCTGCCATATATGGAGTTTATTCTAGTTTGCTAGCTGTCGAAATGCAACACATCAGAAATGGATTGGCTTTTAATAAAAGGGGATTTATTTAGTTAAAAATGTATAGTTCTTCAGTGGAAAGGCAGCTAACTTTCAACTGAGGTTCTTTCTTACGTGGGAAGGCACAGGGTGATCTCTGCTGGCCTTCTCTCCAGGCCTCTGGGTTCCAACAACTTTCCCCAGGGTGATTCCTTTCTGTATCTCCAAAGGCCTGGGCTGAGCTGGGAGTGCTGAGATGAGGAATGCCGAGCTGCTTGGGCTGTGCTACGTTGAGTCTCTCATTTAAGACCAGCCAATTAAGTCAAACGTCATTCACTGCAGCAGGCACGCCTCCTAACCGACTGCAGATGTAATCAGCAACACATGCGGTTCACACGCCATTGGCTCATGTCCACGGCAATAGAACTAGGCACCTTCACCTGGCCAAGTTGACACCTGACCCTAACTACCACAGAGTTCATTACAAGATTTAGCAGTGTTTCCACTAACTGCCATAATTTCAAATTTGTGATAAGCAGAGAGGATATGTTGAGATAACTGCAACAACAGAGAATCTGATTTCTATTGGCGATAAAGCCACAGGAAGTGCTACACTACGGTGACTTGTGGCTTATGTTCATAACTGAAGGAGATGCTAAATTTAAGTGGCTGGTAATAAAAATAAAGACGATTTTTCTCATCTAAATTGATGGACTCAGTAGTTTAATAGAATATGTTTTTCCATAGATCATTGCCTAAGTCTGTTTATCTGTTAGTTTTGGTCTCTTTCTTAGCATAGGCTTTTCTCAAATGCCGGGGGAGCTCAGCTGTCTGCTCGCAGCAGAGGGCAGCGCCGAGGCTCGGGCTCTTTGGATGTCAGCGCGTGTGCAGGAGGCTCATGGCGCCGGAGCCGCGGCGCGACTATTGGTGAGGGAGGCCCCCCGCCTCGCGGCAGCATCCCTAGGTCTCTCCCCCTGAGCTGATCCAATTCTTCAGAGAAGGCTCTGCTAGGTTCTTTTAGCAGAGTAAAATCCTCTCTGCAAGCAATCTGGAATCCAGGTTGGGAAAGCCGCTTGAGGAGAGCAGGCTGGGCAGGGCGTTTCGATTCCCCGTGTTAGCTTTCACTGGCCCCCTGCGTTTTCAGAGTGGTGACCCCATCTGCCCCATGCCTGATGCCTCCCAAGCAAGATGCCCTTTCTGCTCCTCTCTAGGGCTGTGCTGTCCAATATGGTAGCCACAGACCACATGGAGCCTATTTAAATCTAGATTAATTAAAATGTCAGTCCCTTAGTCACACGCTTGTTACATTTCAGGGGCTCAGAAAGCACATGCAGCTGGCACAGTGCATCGCAGGAGTTCCATTGGACAGCCTGGCTTGAGAGCAGGGCTTGGCAAACTTCTCCTGTAAAAGGGTCAGATGGTAAAGAATTTTGGCTTCGCAGGCTATCTATATAGTCTCCATTGCATCTACTCACCTTTGCCGCTATAGTAGGAAAGCAGACCGAGGCACCATGCAGACACCTACGGGAATGCATAGCTGTGGTCCACTGAAACTTTATTTATGAACACTAAAATATGAATTCCATATACACATGTCACAGAATATTACTCTTGTGGAAGAAGAAAGTCTGAGCGCAGCCTTCCTCTTTACCCTAGGACCCACAAATATACCCTATGCTGGGGTGAGATGTGCTAACCTGGCTCTAGGAAGGGCTGATGGCTGTGGCTGGCTCCCCCCTCGCCTGCACCTGCAGATAACACACATCCCCCAGCAGATAGTGGCAATTCCTTCTCCTG
>PVIY010059483.1:0-12024 GCA_004026745.1 Myrmecophaga tridactyla | reverse complement strand
CATCATCATCATCATCGTCACCACCATCACCATTATCATCACCACCATCATCACCACCATCATCATCATTATCATCACTATCATCATCATCACCATCATCATCATCATCGTCACCACCATCACCATTATCATCATCATCATCATCACCACCACCATCATCATCATCACCATCATCACCATTATCATCACCACCATCATCATCACCATCATCGTCACCATCATTGTCACCATCACCATCATCGTCATAATCGTCATCATCATCATTGTATTGGTTTGAAACTGTTATGAACTCCAGGAAAGCCATGTTCTTCTAATCCTAATCCAATCCTGTGGGGCAGACCTATGGCAGGCTGGGATCTTTTGATTGGGTTGTTTCCATGGAGACATGACACCATCATCACCATCATCATCGTCACCATCATCATCATTCTCACTTACATCCTCATTGTCACTATCTTCAGTATTTTTTAAAGATGTCTTTCAGTAAAGCATCATGACCTGTCCTTTATCTGTAGTCATTAGTTAATCTTGAAACATTTCTGTGAAGTAGGCCTCTGTAACCTCATTCTCATTCTCCACGGAGAAGCTGAGAGCCAGTGAGGTTAGAACCCTGACAGTGGCCCCATAAGACTGGAAGGTGCAAAGCCCAGCTTCAGATGCAGGCCTTTTATCATCCACATCCAGTCTCCTTTCTAGAAGAACTAAAACTTCACTCCGTTACTTTGCAATAAGGAACACGAATGCTCCTCAAAGATGCTCATGGCCGAACCCTTATCACCACGGGGCCCATCATGAGCATTTTATTGGCACCACAAATAGCTAGAGATTTGAAAGGGCACTAGCACCCTCTCTCTTGCTGGCCCCCCTCTGCAGAGGTAAAGGGTTAGCAAGCTCGCAACATCGTGCCCTGAGCAGACATTCAGTGAACAGCTGGGTAGACCTCCTGCCATTATGCCTTTAATGCCTAAGTCTAGCCATCACCTCCCTAGGCTTCACGTGTGTTTTACTTGGCAAGGAGACTGTGGAAGGAGCCAGGTTGAATGGCACACAGACTCTAGCCAGAATTGGCCCTTTTCTTGAAGTAGCCCTGGTACACCACAGAATGTGCTCTGAAAGCAGCAGCAAAGACAAAGTTCTTCACAGGGCACCAGAAATGAAGTTCAACTTGAAAGAAAAAATTAATAAGAGAATATCTGTTACCTGGAATTTACAATGGGCTAAGTTTCCACAGTCGAACAAAAGTCGATCAAGCACCATTGATCTTCTCAGCAGCTATGGACAGTTACAAATGGATGATGGTGGTAAGCAAACAAGGAACACACCTTTGTTTGTTATAAGGGCTTTTCTTTAATGTGATGCCTTTTGGAATTAGCAGGAGCCTCGCTACATTTCAAAGATTAATGAATGACTTCTTGTCCTGCTCCATCTATCAGGCTAGCTGTAGCAGTCCCAGATTTTCTTCTCTCTGCTTTCCCAGAGTCCAGAATGACTCTTTAAGAACTTGAAAGTAACCTGACAGTAAAGAGGGGACATAAATGAACATGTAAGTATGGTATTTGCTTGTGACACATGCAATCACTTCCACTGCAGGATAAGCTCCAGCTGCCAGACCCACCATACCAAAAAGGGAAAAATGTCATCCAATAAGATCTTCTGAGCAAGACAAGTGGAAAATGTAAAACCAATTCAGAGTGAAACTGCATTAATGAAACAATATAGTCTGTCATTATCATGTGCTTTCAGAAAAATGAACATAACCATCCCTGCCTCTCTCATTTTTTAAGTGTTAGTGACCTCACCATGTGAGAATTGTGTAACGTCATTGAAATATGCAATTTCCAGAGGATCATCTCTAAAATTATTTTCAGAAAAAATTTAGATTTGTGACTTGAAATATAAAGATTGAGACGTAAAAATAATTGGAGATTTTAATTTATAGAAGGTGATGGCTTAGTTTTAGAAAGTCTTTCACTGAATTTCTGTTGTTCAAAGGGAAAAACTGCTGTTTAAATACTATGGGGAAGTTTTCTGGTAGATCCAAACTGCCATATTGTTGTGTGCACTGTGAATTGGAGCTTAATTAGGGCAGGTCAGCTCTTGTGCCCACCCTTTACCTCCAGCCTAGCAAGTGCTTGGCCCTGGTAGAAATGTAAAAATTGTTTTAATAAATGCATGAAAGCAAGAAAAGAAAAACAGAGAGAAGGGAGGAAAGCAGGAAGGAAGTAAGGAAGCCCTATAACAAGGCAGGCTGAAATTGTCATATGTATGAATGAAAAAGTGCTAATGCCTAATATGCAGTATATGACACACAGAGAACCCAATTCTTCTGTCATACACATCATAAGAAAAGACAGGTAGGCACGGATAGAAAGAACTCATTCTGAAACTTAGTAACTGTGGGCAGTACTGCTGACAGTTCCCAGAGAAGGAAACTAATGCCAATCCATCTAGGAATCTGCTGCTTTACCCCTGCCTTTCTCACCCACCCAGAGTCCAGCTCTTCACGCAGAATAATCACGGCGTAGGATCTAATTCATCTGATTATAACAAGAAAACAACATTGAAGAACAGTATATACACCACAAATTCTCAAGAAAACCTACTTTAGCCTTCCTAAATGGAGTAACTGGAGTCTTTTTCTGTTTACCTTCTGACTGGAAAATTTCAAGCATATTCAAAAACAAAATGAATCCCCATGTATTCATTGCCCAGCTTCAACAATGATCAATTCCTAGATGACCCTGTCCATTTTCCCTACTATTGTGGAATAAGCCAACAATGGCCTCAATTCTTCTCTCTGTATCCACAACCTCACCTTGCAACTTTTAGGGTCCTTCCTCTCAGACACAGGGCTCAGGCCACGTGACTGGCTTTGGCTAATGGGATATTAGTAAAATGTGAGGGCTTGACCAAGTGATCAGGCTGAAGGAGCATGAGCCATGTCACCAAAGGGGTTATCCCATCCAAGGCCATTGCAGATCAGCTGACAGACAACAGACATCCATAGGAGCAATTCAAACCGAAATGAGAAGAATTGCTCGGCCAAGCCCAGCCTCATCAGTCGAGCCACCTAGCAAAGCATCCTAGAACTATGAACAATAAATGCTTACTGTGGTGTACACTGACGTTTTGTGATTTTCTTTGTCCTGTGGTTATAGATAACCAGCACGAGTATGAATCTTAGAAACGTAAGAACTCTTTCTTTCTTAATCTAACCACAATACCATGAGCACATACTTATTATTATACATAATAGTAATTCCTTAATATTGTTATATTGAAATATATTTTATTGACTACTTATTGGAAATTTATATGCAAATCAGTTCAAACATCCAATTGTCTCATAAATATTGTTGTTGTGTTTTTTAATGGATTTATTTGAGTCAGGATCCAATTGTACTGCACACATTGTGCCTGGTTGATATGTATGTCTCGTAAAGCCTTCAAATCTATAGATTGCCTTTTTTCCCCTCTTTCCATCCCTTTCTCCCTCTGTTTTTTATTCTTGCCAGATGCTGGTCTATTTTACACATTTTTTCAGAGCAAACTTTTGGCTTTGATGATCCTCCCTATGGCATCTTTGCTTTCTGTTTCATTGAATTCTGCTCTTATTTTTATTATTTACTTCATTCTAGTTTCTTTTAGTTTATTTTGTCATTCTTATTCTAACTCCTTGAGTAATTGACTCTCTAAATTTCAGTCTGTCTCCTTTTATACAAACACATTTAAAAATATAAATATCTCTTCAATTTTATATATTCAGGAAGCTTTGATTATTATATTTTATTATTAATTTTTAGACATTTTGAAATTTCCACTTTATTTCCTCTTTGATTCATGAATTATTTAGCAGACTTTTAAAATTTCTAAAACGTGCAGACAATTTTACATTTGTTTTTTACATCGACTTTCATTTAATTGTGTTGTATTAAGCAAATGTGGTCTGATGTTGACAATTATTTGAAATATGTTGCGTACTTGTTTCTGACCTAGTATGCAATCCCTTGTTATAAATTCTCCATGTATGCTTCAAGAATGTGAATTCTTTAATTTTTAGGTGCAGAATTCTATGTTAAACTAAGCTTGCTCATTATGTTACTTAAAATTTATCTTTACTAATTTTAGTCTACTTCAATCATCAATAATCAAGAAAGTTATATTTTATGCTCACAGAATAATGGTAATTGCATCAATTTCTTCTTGTACATTTTGTCAGTACCATACAAGTTTAAAATGGTTTTATCTTTCTAGTAAATTTTGCCATTATGCAATGATTCTCCTTGCTTCTGATGGCATATTTTCATCTGATATTAATATTGCTATGCCAGCTTTCCTTTGGTTAACCTTTTCCTGACTTATCTTATTCCATCTTTTATTTTTCAGTTTTCCATGTTGTGATATTTTCGATGTATCTCTTTTAACTAGTATACAGTTGTAGTTGGATTTTGCTTTTGTAATTATTTGTAGCAATTTCTGTCATATGGCCAGTGAGCTCAATTTATATTCATTGTGATTTTTGATAAATTAGGACAGGTTTCTAGCACCTAATTGCAGACTTTCAATTTGCCTTCTACTTTCACGCTGCTTTGTCCTCCTCCTTGCTTTTTTTTAATTGAAGTTTTAAATCTAACTGCTTTAAATCTTTATTTTTCTTTGGTATTCTTTAGACCTACATGTGGATTTTTCTTCCATTATCATTCTTGGTGGACATTTTGCCTCCAATATCAGTAGCTTTATGTCTTTCATCAGTTCTGAGAAATTATAAGTCATCTCTTCAATATTGCTTTTCCACCGTTCTCATATTTTCTCCTTCAATCTAATTAGATAAAAGTTAGTTCTTCTTATTCTGTTCTACATGTTTCTAAACTCCTATTTCAAAATTCCCATCTTCTTGATTTATAGGTCACATTGTGGGTAAATGCTTCAGATCTACCTTCTAATTCATGAAGTCCTTCTTCATCTGTATCTAATCTCTCTTTAACCCATTCACTGAGTTTTTAATTTTAAGCTTTATATTTTTCATTTCTAAAAGTTTCATTTGGTTGTTTTTTGTTTTTCAAATATACCCACTCAGTTTCAGAACCTTTTTATTTTCTCATTATTACCCTTTTCTTTTTTACTTTAAACATTTCATTTGTAACTATTTTATATTCCATAACTGATAATTCCAATATTTTAAAATTTGTGGGTTTATATATAGCATTTATTTTTTCTTATTATTATTTCTTTTTATAGTGGTTTAACCTTTTTTTGACAATTATTTGTGAAACCATATTCTGTTTAACTTAAACTATTCTGATCCTACACCTAAACTGGTCAAGGTAATCCCATCTGGAGGGGGTTTTCATTTGTCCTCCCAGAAGCCAAATGGAACTTGGTCACTCTAGACCCTGTTGAGAGGGCTAGTTTAACGGTGGAATTTTAGGTTCCGTCCATCCACCTCTCAAGGGTCCAATGTTTTTCTCTGCATGCTGGTGCCAATCTCAGCATTTGTTCCCAAGGCACATTTGTTTAGCACTCTCTCTGTGGTCTTAAAACCCTGTCCTTTTTTTGTTTTTTTATTTGTACTCATATATTCCTCTTATTTTCTAGTGAGCTCAAGAATGCATTAAGGGGCAGCTGCTGTGGCTCAGCAGGCAGAGCTCCGACCTGCCGTGCTGGAGGTCTGGAGTTCAATCCCTGGTGCCTCCTGCCCATATGCAAATTTAAAAAAAAAAAAAAAGAATGCATTAAGCATTATAATTACTGTCATATACCTGGGGTGTATTTTTTCTAGACAAATATCTGGTCAGATTGTTTATTTTGAGATATTACCAGAAACAAGAGTTTCAATCTACTAAATGAAATTTTGAGCCTGAAAATTAAAATGTTGGAAAAATATCATAAGCTCAGATTACTCTGCTTAAGTTTATAAAAATTATACAAATAATAAAACCATACATAGGAAACACCTTTATAGTGAAAATAAGAATGCATGCAAATAAAACACCATGGAATAGAATTATTTCCTAACAAGAACAGTATATACAACATGGCTGCATAAACAAAGATAAAAATAAGCATTAGCCTTATAGTAACCTTAGATTTAAAAAGTATTTTAAATGAAAACCTCCATTTATATTTGTACTGTTTTAAAAGGATGTATGCCCCCTAGAAAAGCCATGTTTTAATCAAAATTCCATTTCATAAAGGTAGAATAATCCCTATTCAATACTGTATTTTGAAACTGTAATCAGATCATCTCCCTGGATGATGTGATTTAGTCAAGAGTGGTTGGATTTGGTGACGACATGTCTCCACCCATTTGGGTGGGTCTTGATTAGTTTACTGGAATCCTAGAATAGAGAATAACAAGAGAGAAAGCCAGGAGATTCAGAGAGAGCAGAGAATGCTGAAGCACCACAAAGCAGAGAGTCCACAAGCCAGCAACCTTTAGAGATGAAGAAGGAAAACGCCTCCCGGGGAGCCTCATGAAACCAGAAGCCAGGAGAGGAAGCTAGCAGATGGATGCTGTGTTCGCCACATGCCCTTCTAGATGAGAGAGAAGCCCTGACTGTGTTTGCCATGTGCCTTCTCATTTGAGAGAGAAACCCTAAACTTCATCGGCCTTCTTGAACCACGGTATCTTTCCCTGGATGCCTTTGATTGGACATATCTATAGACTTGTAATTGGGACATTTTCTCGGCCTTAAAACTGTAAACTAGCAACTCATTAAATTTTCCTTTTTAAAAGCCATTCCGTTTCTGGTATATTGCATTCTGGCAGCTAGCAAACTAGAACAATATTCTTGGGATTTAAATGGTTTAATAATAGTCATTGACTTTAAGATTTACAAAATAACTTTGTGTCCATTATCCCATTTGGTCATCATGACTTTTTGAAGGAGAGGGACACATATTTTTATCCCCATGTCATAGTTGGAAAATTGAGAGCCGATGAGATCAAATGATTCATCAAAGGTTGCACATACTGCCAGAGTTGGGACATAAAGCCAAGAATACTGACTGCATTTCCTGGACTCTTCCCACTACATTGCCTTGAAGCAGGTTTTAAAAAGGTTAACTGAACCAACCTAAACAGAAAAGACTCTTTTCTCCTTTGCAAATTCAGAATAAAAAAAAAGGTGGCAATCAAAATAACTAACCAATAAAGGAAGATATACCTGTCTATACAGCAGTGAAAATGGCAAACGAAATTTGAAAAGCACATAGGAGAAAATTGCCATCGCTTTTATTACTCTAACCAAAAGCAAAGCTATGAAAAGAGGGAGAATAAGATGAGGTTTATTCAAGTACATCATTAGAACATCCATAAATCAGCAAACTTTGACTCCATCATTACCCCTTGTACTCTAATAGGCTGTATTACTAATTATGGTGAGAAGCTAATAGATAATACACCAACAAGAAGGACTTCTCAATCAATATGATCAAGGTCAGAGAGTCACAAATTCTGAACTGTGTATCTACTCAGGAGATTCTCCCTGGTTCTATGACATTTGTTTTCTTCTACCATCCCAAATCTTAGGAGTCATAGACATCTTAGTTCTCTATAAGTAAGTAAAACTTATCTGGACCCAGAGTCTACTCTACATCCTCCTGCCCTCACAAGCACCACGGACTAGACAATATATCCCAGAGAGGCTTTCCCTGGTACTATCTGGATCCTGTAAATAACTCTGGGATTCAGGGAACTAATTTATGTCTAGTATGCCAAGTAGTGGATGTGATGGTTAATTTCATGTGTCAGCTTGGCTAGGTTATGGTGTCCAGTTGTTTGGCCAAGCAGGCACTGGCCTGATTGTTACTGTGAGGGCATTTCGTAGATGGATTTGCATCTATAGTCAGTAGATTGCATCTATAGCTTATTTCATCTACAATACCCAAAGGAAATTGCCCAGAAATAAGGGGAGTCTCCTCATCCAATCAGTTGGAGGTCCTAAAGCAAGACTAAAGATTTCCAAAGTCAGAAATGAAAAACTTCTATCTCTACTTCAGCCAGCCAGCTTCTCCTGAGGAATTCATTTTCACCTTCATCGGAGTTTCCAGCTTGTGATCTGCCCTACATAATTTGAACTTGTCAATTCCTATAATAAACCCCTTAAAATACATACACTCTGTCATATCTGTTTTTCTGGAAAACACTGACTAATACAATGGATATGCAATCACGTTCACCATAGACCTTGGCCTGCGAACAGCACACAAGCCCACTATTCTGCCATTTTCCAGAGGAGGATGGGGGTACCCACCTGATTATTAGTTGACTGGGAGAAAACTAAAATGTCCAGTATAAAAAATCAAAACAGCATGGGCCACTCTCTGACCAATACTCCACTGATCTACTCCCTTTTCTGTGTAGAGTCCTACTGGTACATAATTACATACTGTGTTCAGAGCTTGCCTGGCCCCTCAGAGAATTGTCTGACACTCATTACCTGACAACTTCTATTTGAAGAATATCCTCAGAATATAAGTGGCAGAAAACAAAGACTTCTCTGAAGTCACAGTGTGGGTCATAGGAACCAAGGGCCAGAACTGGCCCTGGTACACAATAGCACTTATTTCAGAGTCATTTAGAGACTAAAATGGGAACATTTATGATCTGCTTGAACCCTGTGAAACCATTCTGAGTTGTTTTCTAAGCTACTGTTGAGCTTACTTTTTAGAACTCAATATTCAAGACACTTTGAATATAAATTCATAGAAAATATATTAAATGTTTTGCTAAATATTACTGTATAGCAATGCATATACCACATTAAAACCATACTGCAAACACACATTTAAACCTTGGAAAAGTAAACAAGTACATATTTTTGGATTTATTATCTATTTTGTGCTTTAGAAATTTGCTCTCATTAAAAATGTGTTCAAACTGAAATATAAACTGTACAAAAAACTCATGTATGAGTTATAAATGCATATGTCCGATGGGTTATGGCCTGGGAACATTTGTGCAATAACAGAATTGTACATGGCAGAAATGCAATGGCACCTACATATCAAATTACACATACAAATCTTTATTTTTCTCCATGAATCCTCCCAAAAGTCACGTATTTTTCATGTGTATATTAGGAACTCAATTTTGTTAATTTGACCCAGCATCTGCAAATTGTTCCCTCTTTGTCCTTCAGTGTCACAGCTGTTCTTGGCAGAAGGAAGACAAAGAACAAAAAGACAATCCATTTAGTCTCTTTTTGTCTTGCCCTTCTGTTTAAAAAAGAAAGAAAAGAGTACAGAAAAAAAAGCCTGTTTCTCCTTGCAGTTTTATTCATGTGTTCCTATTCATAAGATATGCTCTCTTATCAGCCCAATTCTTAACACCCACAAAATCATACTGAATTGAGTAAATCAATGATTTTCCCTCATTGAAAATGAGGATTTGCCCTCATTTTTCAGTTGAGGAAAACATCATCATTTCCCCCTTTGCAATGATATACCTATGGCAGTCTGGTAAAATGGCCTTTACAATTTGATTAGTCTGAGCTGAACGGGGAAAAGCAAAGCGGATTGCAGGCTGTTCTGTGCTCCAGCTTTTCATGGCTGTACATGAACAAACCTGTTATAAGTGAAACTCAATTGCTTTTAAAATCTTTTGAGATCTCCACTTTGGTGCAAGATTTCATCCCTGCTTCTATCTTTATCGTGTTCCTTGCCTTGTTCCTTCTGGAGTGCCTTGTTCTTTCTGGTCTTACTTCCTTACGGAACTGCTGATTGATGAGAAAGACTTCAGAACTCCTTGAACAACTAAACAATTTCATCCCACCCTTCCTGAAGCCAATGAGGATGTTTGCAAAAAAACCAAACAGCCTGGGGAGGTGTCAGGAAATGAACCAAGGGAGGCATGCTGTTTAGAGGCCAGAAACATTGCTGAGATTTTATTCTGGCTTGGTTGTTTGGATTGTAAGGGGAATGCAGCCCCTCCCAGGGAAACACTGACAGTCTACAGCTATCATTCAGAGAAACTACCTCTGCAATGTCTGCCCGCAAGCCTCAAGGGGCCCACGAAAGGAGACAAATGATGAAAGGATGGCAAAAATAATTGCTTACCCAGTACAGGGTAAAAGAGAAAGAAGGAAAAAATTTAGAGAATGCTTCACAAACTCTGTCACATATTGGGACTTGCCAAATGCTTTGCCTACTGAAATATTGGAAGCTTACTTATTTTGGAAATATTGTAAAACTTCATTGCTTTAAAATGAAGGAAAACAAAGAAATATGATAGAGAAAATAATCCTGGCAGTATTCAGCACCAGATAAGAGGAACTCAAGAAATATTCAGAGAACACTGAACCTTCTTTGATTGAAGAGTGGACTAAAGATTTATATTGTCCTTGTGGAATAAAATAGTAAAATACATTATGAAGACAAGACAATGAATTATACAATTTTTAGAGATAAATGATGCTTTAAACATCATCCAGGTGAACCCTCAGGCTTTCAGTATTAATGATGTGTTGGGGACAGATCATCTAGTTCAAGAAATCTTATACCCCAAGCGTTAGACTCAGTGAGATTAAAAAATAAGAAGTCAGGGGAAAGGGTCAGAATATGCATAGACGATAACTGAAGTTGTAGACAGAGGTGACATCCGTCAGGTGTCAAGTAGCATGGGACCAGTTATGGAGTCATGGTGGATGTCAATGAGGATAAGTTTGTGAATATTCATTGACCATGAGTATTATTTCTAGGGTCTTTTACTTTTTAATATTATTTACTATTAAAAACATTACCAAAAAAGTATAAAATAACTTTAAATTTACCCACAACTAGATTAAGCTGCCACTAATTTTAAAGGGAATGGCTTCATCTACCAGAACCAAAAATGACTTTAACACCACATCAGGATTGAATGACAAGAATTTTGGCTGGAAGAATTCACTGTTAAAAGGAGCCAAGAAATTAAACTGTGGCCTCAAATGGCTAAGAACAACTAAAGACATGTCAGCCATTCATCCCCTCTGTTCTAGCTTCTGTTTCATGGAGGGAATGAACTCTACCCTTATACTCCCACTTTCTGTCCATCACAGGTGTATCACCTCCTCTCATTCGTCTGTCCTACCAGCCACTTTCACAGCATTACCAGAATGTGCGTTTGATCTAAGATTAAATATTTTCCCACAAAAACTAGATTATTATGTAAAGGAAAAAGAACAGCATTTTTATCCATACCTTGGCATTCCTTATCATCCCAACTTGCTGACAAAGGAACAAATTCCTTTGGAAGTCAGGTCCAACTTAGCCCTCTGCCAAAGCACCTGGGACCTTTGGCTTTTTATTAGAATTTGAGCTCCTGAGTTTCTAACTTTCCACTTTGAAAGAAGAAACTATAGCAGAAAATATCCAACCCAAAGTAGCTGATACCATGTGAAATTGGAGTCTAGAGGAATAAAATAGTGTGAGGATTTTTTTAAATATCCGGTAGATCCTTACAATGATGGAATCAAACAATGCTTGGGCATATTGAGGCCAAAGCACTTTTAAACACCCTGGGGCTTAGAATACACTATAGACTGGAATCTTCTCTCCTTAAACATTGAGCTAGCTCATCTTCTTTAAATTGGGTTCAGAGAATGATGTTTATTCTCTTTTAAGCATTATTAGTTTCTCTCTCAAGTCATGTTTGCAATAGTCAAGCTCAGGAAAAACTCATCCCAAGTTCAATCTTGAGTTGACTTTATGAGCTAGTAATACATCATTGGCTCATCATTAAATTATAACCAAATGAACATTAATGAGCATCACCTTCCACAGCTTCCTAAGACAGCACACATGGGCAGCAATTTCCAATTCACTGGAAAGCAACTTGACTTCACATTGGTATCTTTGAACTGCAGAGCTTGTCACATTAAAAACAATTAATTCCCTTACACATCAAAAATGTTCATATTCAATAAGTTAACAAAACATCGTCTGGCTTTCTAGTCATCTCCCATATGTAAAAAGAATGTTTCAAAATTCTCATTCCAGGATCTTGGGAAGATAACCAACTAGAGTAGCTTGAGATTAGCCCTG
>PVIY010059482.1:0-12024 GCA_004026745.1 Myrmecophaga tridactyla | reverse complement strand
TGTGGAGAAGAGTGTAGAAAGGAAGACCATGAATAAAGGTAAAAAGAAGGAAAATTAGAAGGACATTTAAAAGCCAAAAGGCAAAATGGTAGAGGAGGGTACTGCCCGGGCAGTAATAACACTGATGTTGATGGATTAAGCTTCCCAATCGGGGGACATGGACTGGCAGAATGGATTAGGAAACGGGACCCATCTATCTGCTGTCTCTACTCAAAGGACATGAGGGCAAGGACACAAATGGACATTTGCACACCAATTGTTTATAGCAGCATTATTTACAATTACCAGGAGATGGAAACAGCCAAATGTCCATCAACAGACGGGTGGCTAGACAAACTGTGGTATATATATACGATGGAATATTATGCAGCTTTAAGACAGAATAAAGTTATGAAGTATGTAACAACATGGATGAACCTTACGGACATTATGCTGAGTGAGATTAGCCAGAAACAAAGGGACAAATACTGTATGGTCTCACTGATATGAACTGACATTAGTGAATAAACTTGGAGAATTTTGTTGGTAACAGAGATCATCAGGAGATAGAAATAAGGTAAGATATTGGGTAATTGGAGCTGAAGGGATACAGATTGTGCAACAGCACTGAGTGTAAAAACTCAGAAATGGACAGCACAATACTACCTAACTGTAATACAATTATGTTAAAACACTGAGTGAAGCTGAATGTGAGAATGATAGAGGGAGGAGGGCTCGGGGCACAAATGAAATCAGAAAGAAAGATAGACGATAAAGATTGAGATGGTATAATCTAGGAATGCCTAGAGTGTATAATGACAGTGACTAAATGTACAAATTTAAAAAATGTTTTTGCATGAGGAAGAACAAAAGAATGTCATTACTGCAGGGAGCTGAAAATAGATGGTAATCAGTATTTTAAAATTTCAACTTATGTGTGAGAGACTAAAGCCAAAAATGTTTATTTGGTACAAAATTTATATTTTGACTAGTGCATTTCCTGTTATAACTTATGTAGGTAGCTTGGTTGAACGACATAAGTACATGGAACCTTGGGTAGGACATGAGATTTTGTTGGTTTGTCCAGAGTGATGACCCGATGAATCCCAGAGTGATTTGATCAGTGAGTGGAAAAGTATTTGCAAAGTCCCCTTTGGGGAATGGTGAGAATAGGGGAAAATTCAACCTCCCCAAGTTGAATTCTTGATATTCTCACAAGCAGTGTGGACAACCAAAGCTATAGGTTGAGCCCCCAGTCTTGGGGTTTGTTCATATGAAACTTAACCCCACAAAGGATAGGTCAAGCCTACTTAAAATTAGGCCTAAGAGTCACCCCCAAGAGAATCTCTTTAGTTGCTCAGATGTGGCCTCTCTCTCCAGCCAACACAACAAACAAACTCACCACCCTCCCCCTGTCTACGTGGGACATGACTCCCAGGGGTGTGGACCTTACTGGCAATGTGGGACAGAAATCCTAGAATGAGCTGAGACTCAGCATCAAGGGATTGAGAAAAATCCTAGAATGAGCTGAGACCCAGCATCAAGGGATTGAGAAAATCCTCTCGACCAAAAGGGGGAGGAGTGAAATGAGATAAAGTGTCAATGGCTGAGAGAGTCCGAACAGAGTCGAGAGGTTATCCTGGAGGTTATTCTTATGCATTAAGTAGATATCACCTTGTTACTCAAGATGTAATGGAGATACTGGAGGGAACTGCCTGAAAATGTAGAGCTGTGTTCCAGTAGCCATGTTTCTTGATGATGATTATAGAATGGTCTAGCTTTCACAGTGTTACTGTGTGATTGTGAAAACCTTGTGTCTTATGCTCCTTTTATCTACCTTGTCAACAGATGAGCAGAAGATATGAAATAAAAATAAATAATAGGGGGAACAAATGTTAAAATATATTTAGTTTGAAACACTAGTGATCAATGAAAGGAAGGAGTAAGGGGTATGGTGTGTATGGTTTTTTTTTTTCCTGTTTTCGTTTTATTTTTCTGTTGTCTTTTTATTTCTTTTTCTGAATTAATGCAAATGTTCTAAGAAATGATCATGATGATGAATATGCAACTATGTGAATATATTGTGAATTACTGATTATATATGTAGAATGGAATGATCACATACTAAGAATGTTTGTGTTTCCTGTAATTAAAAAAAAATTAATTAAAAAATTAAAAAAAAGAATGTTAATACACAGTAATTTCAATAAAATCCTGGAACCCCTAAAAAAATAACAAGGTAGAAACTAATATATTTTCTGACAAATAGTCACTGAGGAAATTTGTGACAAAGAGATTGACTGTACAAGAAATATTAAAGGGGGCATGCAGGCAGATAGGAAAACAGTAAGAGATAGGTCTGGAGAAGAGTGTAGAAATGAAGACTATTAGTAAAGGTAAAAAAAGTATGACATATAAAATTCAGAAGACAAAATGGTAGAAGAAATTACGCCTTTACAGTAATAACATTAAATGTTAATGGAGTAAACTCCCCAACCAAAAGACAGACTGATAGAAGCTATTTAAAAATAGGACCCATCCTTATGCTGTCTACAGGAATCTCAATTTATACCCAAGGACAAAAACAGATAGAAAATGAAAGGCTTGAAAAAGCTATTTCTGCAAACAAGAAACAGAAAAAAGTGGTGATAGCTATACTAATAACCGACAAATTAGATTTCAAATGTAAAACAATTAAAAGACACAAGGAAGGACACTATGTACTAATAAAAGGAAAAAATCATCAAGAAGACATAATAATCATGAATATTTATGCACAGAGCCAGAAGACCTCAAAAATATGTAAGGCACACATTAACCACACTGAAGGGAGTAGACACCTCTACAATAATAGTTGAATTCTTCAGTACACCACTCTCATCAATGGATAGAATATCTAGACAGAGGATCAATAAGGAAACAGAATAATACAATTAATGAACTAGTCTTAACAGATATTTACAGAACATTACACCACACAGCAGCAGGATACACATTTTTCTCATGTGCTCATGGATCATTCTTGAGGATAGAACACATACTGGGTCACAAAGCAAGTCTCAATATTTTAAATAGATTGAAATTATAAAAACTCTTTCTCAGATATAATGGAATAAAGTTGGAAATTAGTAACACACAGAGGGCCAGAAAATTTACAAATATATGGAGGCTAAACAATACACTGTTAAACAACCAGTGGGTCAAGGAAGAAATTACAAGAAAAATCAGTAAATATCTTGAGGCAAATGGAAAATAAAACACAACATATAAAAACTTATGGAATGCAGGAAAAGAAATGCTGAGTGGGAAATTTATTCCCTAAAATGCCTATATTAAAAAAGAAGAAAGAACAAAAAGTCAAGGAATTAACTGTTCACTTGGAAGAACTAGAGAAAGAACAGCAAACTAACCCCAAAGCAAACAGAATGAAAGAAATAATGAAGATTAGAGTAAAAATAAATGAAATTGAGAATATGAAAACAATTGAGAAAATGAACAAAACCAGGATTTGGTTCTTTGAGAAAATCAATAATATCAATGGACCCTTATCCCGGCAAGCAAAAAAGGAAAGAGGATGCAAATAAATAAAATTAGGAATGAGAGAGAGGACATAACTACTGACCTTGCAGAAATAAAGGAGATAATAAGAGAATACTACAAACAATTATATGGTAAGAATACTACAAACAATTATATGGTAATAGACTAAATGTAGATGAAATGTACCACTTCCTAGAAAAGCATGAACAACCAATATTGACTCAAGAAGAAATAAGTGACCTCAAGAAACCAATCACAAGTAAGACGATTGAATCAGTCATCAAGAACTCCCCACCAAAAAAGTCTAGGACCAGATGGCTTTGCATGTGAATTCTACCAAGCATTCAAGAAAGAATCCTGCTCAAACTCTTCAAACAAACTGAAGAGGAGGGGAAGCTATCAAACTCATTTCTATGGAGCCATCATCACCCTGATATCAAAGCCAAACAAAGATACTACAAGAAAAGAAAATTAGAGACCAATCATTTAATGAACATACATGCAAAAATCCTCAACAAAATACTTGGAAATCAAATTCAGCTGCAAATTAAAAAAATTATACACCATACCCAAATGGGATTTATTCCAGGTATGTAAGGCTGGTTCAGCACAAGAACATCAACTAATGTAATAGACCACATCAATAAGTCAAAACACTAAAATCACCTGATTATCTTGGCTAATGCAGAAAAGGCATTTGAGAAAATTCAATATTTCTTGGTGAAACCACTTCAAAGGATAGGAAGAGAAGGGACCTTCCTTAACATGATAAAGGGAATATATGAAAAACCCACAGATAGCATCATACTATAACATCAGGAGCAAGAGAATGATGCCCACTGTCACCATTTGTGATGGTGTCAACTTGATGTTAACTTGGCCAAATGATCATGCCCAGTTGTCTGGTCAGGCAAGCACTGGCCTGACCATTGCTGCAAGGATATTTTGTGGCTGGTCGACTAACATCAGTCAGTTGATTATAGCTGTGGCTGATTACATCTACAATCAACTAAGGCGTATGTCCCACAGTGAGATAATCCAATCAGTTGAAGGCTTTTAAGGGAGAAGAGAGACTCTTTCACTGCTTCTTCAGCCAGCAAACCTCTCCTGTGGAGCTCATCAATGCCACCAACTTCACAGACTTTTCTATGCTTTTTGGATTCTTCCATTCCCACAGTTGTGTGAGATACCTTTATAAATCTTTTATATTTACAGATCTCTCCTGTTAGTTCTGTTTCGCTAGAGAACCCTGATTAACACATCCTTGTTATTCAATCTATCAATGTCTTGGTATTTATTTTTCCAAGCATATAAGAATGACTACCACCAGATTATTCATAGTTTTTGGATGAAGTTTATTACTTATTTGAATCATTATAATTTCTTCTTCAAATATTAAAATCCATGTTTCTAATTTTAGAATCCTTGATCACTCTTCCTAAATGAGTTGCTGATATTCTCTGACATACCTTTTCTCAGACTTCTAAAGTACACCATTAAAGAGATATCTTTCACTGTTTTGAAAACTTAAAGTTGAGGATATTCCCACCATTCTAAGAGGCTATGAGGAACCCAATACTGACATCGTGCACTCCTATGTTTCTTAAATATTCCTGTTAACTCATTGCAAAGTAGTTATTCAGATGACAAATTCAAACAAATACATTGTTAAATTATACTTTAACCATTTAATACAGGATGCAATTATTTTTTAAAATTGGAGTCTTCATTTTCTTTAAGCTATGACCTTGACCAAATCATCCCAAGATCAATGCACTCACACTAACTTTGTGAGACTGCTATGAAAGACATGTGCCAAGTGAGGACAGCGTATGCAGTAGTAGTTGGCCATATGGCACAGTTATATGGATACACTTTGACATAGGGTAAAACAGATGAGCAGGTCTGAGCTGACCATGCTGAGATAGACAGGGCCTAAGTGAGGAAGAAATGAAGGTCCATTCACTACCCAGAGAGTGATTTTTGTAAGGCAAATGAGAAGAAGATAGATTGATGAAATTGAGTACTGTTCATCTTGAGTTTAATGGGATATTTCGGCATTTTGAAAGACTAATTCTCAAGCCCTAAGGAACCATTTGCACAGAGATGATAACTGGGCCTGACAGTGAATTGTTCACAAATGGAGTAATAAAATGTTGATAAAAATGGAGGGTTAAGATCAGAACCCTGTGTGATAGGCCTAAGCTTAGGGGATGGAAGTCCTTAGGAGAAGACAAAAAAAAAAGGCAGAGTTAAAGAAATAACTTATTAAATACAAGCTGTATTTAAAAAAATAAAAAGAAGAAGAGGGCTCCAACAGATTAAATATAACAGGATGAGAAGAGTAGGAAGTAGGTGAATGGGGCTGATAAGAAGTGGATTCTCGGAAATTTTCAAGAAAACATTTCTAAAACACCAGCCTCTCTCAATCTTTAGTGCACGTCAGAATCACCCACACCTTAATAAAAACATAAGTCCCAGATTTACATCTGTGGGTGTTGATTTTGTAGATTTAGCATTGGGCCTGGGAATCTGTATTTTGAAAATTATCCCAGGTGATCCTGAGGCAAGAGCTTCTTGGACTTCAGTTAGTATAATGGTGAGTTCAGGGGTAAATCCCGGGTTCGTGGAACCTTAAACTATTATGATTTAGGGCACTTTCTCTAAGAAAAAGAATATAAAATAATGAACACAAAGCTAGTAACAAAATAAATATTTATTTAGAATGTGAAAAGAAATAGCAATTCATTAAAAATTTAAAAATATTCCATCAGACATTTGAAAGACAGTTTAGAACTTCTGCCAGTTTTCTTTCTTTCCGTTTACATATTTGACTTCCATTAGGATATGTCTTCAGAATATTTTCAAATTTTGAAATTATCAATATTTTTCAATAATTGAGGAAAAAGTGTAAAATTAATCTAAAATTAAGATATGCTCAAGAGCTATTTAAAAGGACAAGAGGGAGGAACTTCTGGGGAAAATGGCAGAGAATGGAGCTTCAGGACTCAGACCTTCCACCAAAACAACTATTCAACAAACAGGAACTGTGTGAGACAATTATTTTGAAACTCTAGAGACCAAAAGAACACTGTATAGCATCCAGGGAAAAGCAGGAGGAAGAGGCAGATAAACTACAGTACAGAATTGTGAATTACTCTTTCTGTGCATGACTACTCGTGCCCATCCTCCACCCACATGGCATACCAGCATGGTGGCCACCCCCAGGTTAGCTGCTGGTAACAGATAATGACTTAAAAGTCCTCTTCCTTAAGAACAGGGGTGGGCACAGCCCATTGCAGATCACAGCTTTTGATCAGTGAATTTGGATTGCCTAGTCCTGGCTCTGAGGGCAACTATTGTTTTAACTCCACTCTGACAAAGGCAACTCAAGGGTCCATCAACTGATGAATAGATAAACAAAATGTGTTATATAGATATATGCAATGAATTATAATTCAGTCGTTAAAAGTAATGAAGTCCTGATACATGCAAGAACATGGACGAAACTTGAAGGCGTCCTGTTGAGAGAGGTAAGCTAGTCACAAAAGGGCAAATATTGTATGATCTCACTGATTTGAAACAATTAGAACAAAAAGGCTCAAGCCAGAATCTAGCACTCCTATTTTTCTTAAATATTCCTGTTAACTCATTGCAAAGTATTTACTCAGATGGCAAATTTAAAAAATATATTGTTAAATTATACTTTAACAATTTAATATACAATGCAATTATTTTTAAAATTGGAGTATTAATTTTCTTTAAGCTATGACCTTGACCAAATCATCCCAAGATCAATGTACCCTTAGGATACTAAGGGATGGGTTGGAGATGGGGAATGGGAAGTTAAGGCTTAAAATGTAAGAGTTCCTATATGGGATGATGGAAATGTTTTGGTAACACATGGTGGTGACAGTAGCAAAACATTGTGTATACATCTGAATATGATTAAAAGGGTGAAATGTTAGATTGTATATATGGTAACAGCCCACGGATGCTTTCCTTCTGCATCTCCAAAGGTCTCTGGCTGTGGACTCTGTTGGTTCTAAAGCATTTTCCAAAATGTTTCCCCCTTAAAGGGCTCCAGTAAGCAACCCTTACTGGATGGGTACTGTATGGGTAGAAACACATCTCCATGGAAACCATCTAATCAAAACTTGCCATCCACAATTGGGTGGGTCACATCTCCATGGAAACAATAAAAAAGAACCTACAGGCAATATTGAATGAGGATTAAAGAGCTTGGCTTTTTTAGGGTACACAACAGATTCAAACTGGCACAAATGTATCTGGAAAATATACTTTTGGAAATTTAATACACTTCTATGTAATCTGTAGATCAAAGAATAAATCAAAGGAAAACTAGAAAATAGTTTTACCTGAGGAAAAAATGAAAACACACGCATCAAAATTTGTGAGATACATCTATAGTGATCCTTAGTGGGAAAATTATAGCTCCTAAAGACTTATTTTAGAAAAGATTAAAGGTTTATATTCAATAACCGAAGATTCTACCTTAAGAATCTAGAAATAGATCTCCAAATGAAACCCAAAGGATATACAAGAAAGGTAATAATAAAGACAGGAATTGAAATCAATGAAATAGAAAATGAACAAACAGATGAGCATATTGATGAAACCAAATACTGGTATATATATATACACACACACACATATATATGTATATATATATATTTAAAAAAGTATATATATATTTTTAAAAGTATACTTATAAAAGACAGTATATATATATATATACTGTCTGTATTAGTCAGGGTTCTCTAGAGAAACAGAACCAACAGGAGAGATCTATAAATATGAGATTTATAAAGGTGTCTCATGCAACTGTGGGAATGGAAAAGCCCAAAATCTGTAGGGCAGTCTGTGAAGCTGGCAGCTCTAATGAAAGTTCTTGACACCTCAAAAGTTCTCAACTGATTGAATTATCTTGTTGTGGGAGGTGCACCTTAGTTGATCATAGGTATAGTCAGCCACAGATGCAGTCAATTGATGATTTAATACACCAGCATTCCAGTTTATCAATCAGCCACAAAATATCCTTGCAGCAATGGTCAGGCCAGTGCTTACCTGACCAGACAACTGGTCATCATCACTTGGCCAAGCTGACACCAGAATCAAACCGTCACATTGTCCAAAAGCCAGAGAAAACCCGCTAATGTTTCTTGAAAGACTATTTGAGACACTGTTAATTCACTGAGACAAGCCCAGAAGGTGCAATAAATCAGCTCAATGTGAATCAGTCCTTTATTTGCCAGATTGCCCCTGACAGTCATCAGAAATTGCATAAAATTGAGAGTGGGCTAGGGCTGCTGATTTTGACATTAGTGTTATTTGCATTTAAAGTATTCTATAATTGCAATGCAGCTTAAGAGAAAAACAAAAAGAAAACTATTGCATATAAAGCTAATTGAAAGCTAATCTCTTAGGAGCAGTTCTGAGTAAGACCCTCTAGCAACAAAAGGAGTCTATGAAAGGTAAGACCCCGTGGGCCCAAGGAAACCACTGGGCCCCCAGGAGTGCACATACTGCAAGGAAGAAGAGCATTGGAAACAAGAGTGTCCCAGCTTTACACGAAAAGAAGCAAAAGAAACACCAACAACCCAATGCCCACAATTAATAGGGGATGAAGAAAGTGACATGGAATGATGGGGTCTGGGGACATTTTCCACTGTCTGGAAATAATCCTAATCACCGATAAAACCTTAGGTCTCACTCCAATGGGTAAGAAATTAGTAAATTTCCTGGTGGATACAGGAACAACTTTAGTTTTTTTCTTCTTAATTTCAAAGCATATTTTAACAAGTAGTTATAGTACAAATTAAAAGTATGGTATTGGTTACAGTTCCACAATATCAAGTATTACCTTATAGCTGCTCTAATACCCTGGAGACTAAAAAGAAATATCAATGTAATGATTCAGTTGTCATGCTCATTTGATAAATCCTATCTTCTCTATTACAACTGCTCCTTCTCATTTGATCCTTCTCCAAATATTTAGGAATATTCAGGCAATGACCATGTTAACTTCTTCATGTTGAAAAGGAGTATCAACATTATGGGGTAAGAGGATACAATTGGTTGATGTTCTTGGAGACACTGGTAACTCTGGGTTTCGGGGCTTATCTGGCATAGGAAAAAACTGGAGGTTTTAGGTTTCTGAAAAATAAACATGGTGAGTGAAACTTTTATAGAGTCACAAATAGAACCCTGGGTATTCTTTAGGGCATTCAGGAATATTGTTGGTTGGGGCTTGGCATACCATGGCATTTTGCAAATTCTAGCTGAAGTTTTCATAATAACCTCCAGAATGACCTCTCAACTCTATTTGAAATCTCTTAGCCACTGAAACCTAATTTTGTTATATTTCTTTTCCCCTTTTCTGTCAAGAAGGCATTGTCAATCCCATGATCCCAGGGCCAGGCTCATACCTGGGAATCATGTCCCATGTTGCCAAGGAGACTTAACACCACTGGAAGTCATGTCCCGTGTAGGGGGGAAGATAATGAGTTTACTTGCAGATTTAGGCTTAGAGAAAGTCCACGTCTGAGCAACAAAAGAGGTTCTCTGGAAGTGACTCAGGCACAGTTATAGGTAGGCTTAGCTTCCCCATTAAAGAAATAAGTTTCATAAGTGCAAGCCTCAAGATTTAGGACTTGTCCTATCAACATGGAAGGTCCTAATGCTTGAGAGCGTATTAGGGATTCCTTGAGTGAGGAAGCTTAATAGATCTGTATTTTTTCTCCAATCCTCAAGGACTTTGTAAATACTTTTTTATTATCTGCCCAGCATACTCTTGAATATACCAGGGTATTATATTAAGCTATAAAGAATTACAAGATTTCATTCCCTGTTCTAGGCTTTTAGGTTGTTTAGAGGAACTGGCTAGACAGGTTTCGTTAGATAGTGTGCTACAGAGAATTTAAAACTGTGGACAAAATAAACATCTCTTCCTTTGGTCTCACACAGAAGGTAAAGTTTAAGAACATAGATAATATCCTTTATCTTGTATTCTAATTTACCTTAGTCCCAACCAGATCAGCTTCATTAATCTCTAACTGAAGTTTGATCTCTTTTTTGGCTTCTTTAACAGTTGCTTTATGGAGTAAAGCTGACTTTCAGAGCTGCAAAAGTCTAATTCTGAGTCTTAGCTGTCACAAAGGTACTCAAAAATTCCAGGGAAATACCAGGTTACATATACTGAGCACAGCATCTCAGTATTTAGAGATAATACTTAAGACTCAGGAATAAATATGATGGCTATAAAAGCTTACAATCTAGGCCCTAATTTTCTTATAAGTATTTTCTAAATGAGACTATACAATATTTGTCTTCTTGTTTCTGGCTTATTTTGCTCAACATAATGTACTCAGGATTCATTCACCTCATTGCATGCCTCACAACTTCATTCCTTTCTGTAGCTGCATGATATTCCATCATATGTATACCTTATAGTTCACTCTTCTGCTCCTCAGTTGATGTATCATCTCCTGAGTTGATGTCTCAGCTTCAGACATCTCCATTCATTGGTCATCATGTACAATGCTTCCATAAATATCAGTGTGCAAATACCTATTTGAGCCCCTATTTTCAGTTCTCCCTAGTATGTTCCTAGCAATGGGATTGCCTAATCATGTGGTGATCCTATATCTAGCCTCCTATGGATCCACTATATTACTCTCCAGAGAGGCTGCACCATTCTGCTACCCTACCCACATTTAATAAGTATACCTCTCTCTCCACATTTTCTTTAGCACTTCAGTCTTTCTTTTTATTTATTTATTTTGAATCTGCAGATTTTGTTGAGATATATTCATATAGCATATATTCTATCCAAAATAAACAGTTTCAGTATTCTCACTTAGTTATTATCATCACCACTCTCAATTTGCCCCAAAGAGAAAGATAATGGATAGACACACCCACACCAAAGAGATACCCCAAAACTCCCCTTAACTCTTATGCCCTCCCCCCAATTTTTTTCCCTGGTATTGTTCTGGTACTAGTGAGGTATTCTTATTAAATATAGACCATAGCATGCGATAGGTAATTTTTCCCATATGTCCTTTGTAGTAGTTTGTTAATGCTGCTGGCAAGCAATATACCAGAAATGGAATGGATCTTATAAAGGGAATTTATTACAAGTTTACAGTTCTCATGCTGAACTTGTTGTTAGGACACCAACAAGAAAGGCTGATGCTGTCCAGAACACCTCTGTAAGCTGGGAAGGAACATGGCTGGAAACTGCTGGTCTCTTGCTCCTGGGCTCTGTTGTCTTCAGCCTCAACCAACACACCCCTCTATTATTAACTCTTTGTACAGGTGTTATACCTTTGAAGTAGTTCATGCTAGAACTTATTTATATTTGTAGTGCTAATTGGTGAGAAACATGGCTATAAACAACCCCTTTCAATCATATTGACCTTCAATACAGCACTATTACTTATGATCCCACTAATGAACTACTATCACCTCTATTCATGCCCA
>PVIY010059481.1:0-12029 GCA_004026745.1 Myrmecophaga tridactyla | reverse complement strand
TATAGCTGCCAAGTTGACAAGGGGTGGACTGTGATGGTTAGGTTCTGGTGTCAACTTGACCAAATGATTATGCCCAGTTGCTCGGTCAGGCAAGCACTGGCCTGATCATTGCTGCAAGGATATTTTGTGGCTAGTTCATAAACCAGAAGGCTGGTGTATAATATCATCAGTCAGTTGATTCCATCTGTGGCTGATTACATCTGCGATCAACTAAGGTATATCTCCTACAACAGATAATCCAATCAGTTGAAGGCTTTTAAGGAAGGAGAGAGACTCTTTCATGCTTCTTAGCCAGCAAGCCTCTCCTGTGGAGTTTGTCCAGACTCTTCACCCAAGCCGCCAGCTTCACAGCCTGCCCCATGGATTTTGGACTCTTCCATTCCCACGGTTGTGTGAGACACCTTTATAAATCTCATATTTACAGATCTCTCCTGTTGGTTCTGTTTCTCTACAGAACTCTGACTTACACCGACAGTATCATAAACTGTATGCCAACAAATTAGACAATCTAGATAAATAGACAAATTCCTAGAAACACAAAAGATATCTACACTGACTCAAGAAAAAACAGACGATCTCAAAAGATCAATACGTTATGAGATTGGATCAGTAATTAAAATCTCCAAACAAAGAAATCGCCAGGACCAGTTGGCTCCAGTTGGCTTCACTGATGAATTTTTCCAAGCATTCCAAGCAGAATTAGCACCAATCCTGCTCAAACTCGTCCAAAAAATTGAAGAGAAGGGAACACTTTATAATTCATTCTATGAGGCCAGCCTTACTTTAATGCCAAAGCTAGATAATGATGCCACAAGAAAACTACAGACCAATATCCCTTAAGAATATAGATGTAAAAATAATATCAAACTGAATCAAACAGCATACTAAAAGAATTAAACAAAGTGATCTCTGGTTTGAAAAGGTGGTTCAGTATAACAAAATCAATTAAGTTACACACCATGTTAATAGCATGAAACGGAAAAGCCACCTGATCATCTAATTGATGCAGAAAATGCATTTGACAAAATCCAGTACCAATTCTTGATAAAAACACTCAGAAAACTAGGAAAATGGAAGGAAATTTCCTTAAAATGATAATGGACATAAATGAAAAACCCACAGTTAACATCATACTCAACGACGAATGACTGAAAGCTTTCCCCCTAAGATCAGGAATGGGACAAGGATGCTCACTGTCACCACTGTTATTCCACATTGTACTGGAAGTTTTAGTCAGAGGATACTTCTTCTGGAAAGGAAATAAAAAGAATCTAAACTGGAAAGAAAAAAATAAAATTTTCCCTATTTGCAGATGACATAATCCTTGTCATAGCCAGATTCACGTGTCAACTTGGCCAGGTGGTGGTGCCCAGTCATCCAGTCAGGCAAGCACTGGCCCTGTCTGTTGCTATGAGGATATTTCATGAACTTAAAGCATGATCATGTTGGCTGCATACACATCTGATTCCATTTGTAATCACCTAAGGGGAATGTCTTCTGCAATGAGTGATGCTTAATCTAATCACCAGAAGGCTTTTAAGGAGGATTCAGAAGAGACAGCCACTCTTTCTGCTTCAGCCGGCGAGCCTCTCCTGTGGAGTTCATCCAAACTCATCGGAGCTGCCAGCTTGTAGCCTGCCCTACAGACCTTGGACCCTTGCATTCCATGGTTGCCCAGCCAGCCTCTCTTAAGAATTCATTGAGGCCCTTCATCAGAGTTGCCAGCTTGCGGCCTGCCCTTCAGACCTTGGACTCTACATTCCCATGGTTACATGAGACACTTTAATAAATTTTTCTATCTATGGATATCTCCTACTGATTCTGTTTCTCTAGAGAACCCTAGCTAATACAATCCCATTTATACAAATTCCTTAAAAATTCAGAACAGAACTACTAGAGCTAATAAATGAATTCAGCTGAGTAAATGGTATAAGGTCAACATGAGGAAATGTGTGCTGTTTTAGACATCAGTAATGAACAGTTAAAGAGGAAATAAAGGAAAAATCTCATTTTCAATAGCAACTAAAAGAATCAAGGGATAAATTTAGCTAGGGATAAATTTAGCCAAGGACATAAAGGACTTGTACATGGAACACTATAAAATATTGCTGAAAGAAATTAAAGAAGAACTAAATAAATGGAAGAACATTCCATATTCATGGATTGGAAAACTAATTATTGTTAAGATGTCAATTTATTCAAAGCAATATATAGATTCAAGCCAATCTTAATCATAATTCCCACAGACTTCTTTGGGAAAATGAAAAAGCCAATCACTAAATTTATATGGAAGAGTAAGGGGCCCAGAATCACCAAAACCATCTTGAAATTGAGGAGTCACACTCTGATTTTAAACTTATTGCAAAACTACAGTGGTCAAAATGGCATAGTACTGGTATAAGGACAGACATATAGACCAATGGAATGGAAATGAGAGTTCAGAGGAAGGAAAAAAAAAACCCTCACAAATGTCCAAATTATTTTTTATAAGGATGCCATGTCCATTCAATAAGGAAAGAATAATTGCTTCAACAAATGGTGTTGGGAAACCTGAATAGCCATATGCAAAAGAATGAAGGTGAACCCCTACCTCACACTATATACAAAAGTTAACTTAAAATGAATCAAAGACCTAAAATATAAGAATGAAAACTATAAAACTCCTAGAAAAATATACAGAGAAACATATTAAGGACCTTGTATAAGGCACTGCTTCTTAGATTTTACACCAAAAGCATGAGCAACAAATGAAAAATTAAGTAAATGACACTTCATAAAAATGTAAAATTTTTGTGCATCATAGGACATATCATGAAAGTAAAAAGATGACCTAAGAATGGGAAAGAAATATTGGAACCCACATATTTGATAAGGGTTTAATATCTAGAGAATATTTTTTTAAATCCTGCAGCTCAACAACAAAAAGACAAAACAACCCAATTAAGTAATGGACAAAAAAAAAAAAAAAAAGAAATGACAAAATGACTTGAACAGACATTTCTTCAAAGAAGGTATATAAATGGCCAATAAGCAAATGAAAAGATGCTCAAAATCATTAGTTGTTAGGGAAATGCAAATTAAAACCACAATGAGATACCATTTTATACCTATTAGTATGACCACTATCTAAAAAACTAAAAATAACAAGTATTGAAGAGGATGCAGAGAAATAGGAATACTCATTTATTATTGATGGGAATGTAAAATGTTGCAGTGCTGAGGAAGAGTTTGGCAGTTTCTCAGAAAGTTCAGCATAGAGTTTACCATGTGACCGTGCAATCCCACTTCTAAATACCCAAAATAATAGAAAGCAGGGACTCAAACAGATATTTGCACACCAATGTTCACAGCATTATTCACAATTGCCAAAAGATGGCAAGTATCCATCAACAGAAGAATGAACAAACAAAATATAGGATAGATATTCAATAGAATACTATTCAGCGGTAAAAAGGAATGAAGTACTGATGCCATGCTACAATATGGATGAACTTTGAAGACATCATGTAGGGTGAACTAAGCCAGACAGTAAGGACAGATATTGTATGATCTCCCTTAGATGACATTTAGAATATGCAAATTCATAGTGAGAAACTATTAAACAGATTTCCAGTGTCCAGATGGGGGCAAAGAATGGGAAGGAAATTCATGCTTAATTGGTACAGCATTTCTGTTTGGGGTAATGGAAAAGTTTTGGTAATTGATGGTAGTGGTGGTAGCACAACACACTGTGAGTGTAATTAACACCAGTGAACTGCATATTTGAAAGTAGTTAAGATGGGAAATTTTAGGTTATACAGATGTTAAATAAAAAAATTTTAATACACAACGAAACCTAATATAAGCTATAGACTACATTTAATAGTGTAATTGTAATTAATACTGATCAACCGTAACAAAAGTACTACACTAACGCAAAGTATTAATAATAGGGAAAACTGTGTAGGGGATGGATAGTACATGGGAACTCTGTACTTCCTGCATGTCTTTTTTATACACCTACAACTTCTTTAATTAAAAGAAAAGTGAACAGTAATACCACTTCCTTCACGGTTACATAAATATTTTAAATGATATATGTAGCATTTAACTACCACAGGCTAGACAAATGGTAGTTACTCAACAAATATTCCTCGTCCTTTCTTACATAATTGGTACCCATTTTCAAGTTCCAAATTAAACAATTCTCATTACACAATGCTCACTATCTCTAAAACAGTGTCTCTGTTAACAATCAAAATAAAAACCATTTGCCTATTTCTTGAAAAGTTAAACAAGCACCCACCACCATATGATCTAGCCATTCCACTTCTAGGTACTTAACAAAGAAATGAAAACATATGATCATGCAAATAGTCATATTATTCATAATACTGGAAACAACCCAAATGCCCATCAACAGGGCATTTACTTAACCATTTAATGGTTAAGTAAAATGTGGTATATCCACATTTTCTCAGCAATAAAAATAACTGATACATTAAACAAAATTGATAAATCTCAATACCCTTATTCAGAGTCAAAGAAATTGGACACAAAAGCATACATACTGTTGGTTCCATTTATATAAAACTCTAGGAAAGCAAACAATTTATAGTTTTAGAAAATTAATGGTTGCCTAGAGTCCAGGGTAAGAAAATGGATAGACTGCAAAAGGGCATAAGGAAATGTTGAAGAATAAAAGAAATGTTCTGCATTTCATTGTGACAGAAGTTTCACTATCACATGTACGTGTGTATATATGTATGTATATTCATCTGTCAGAACTCATCAAACTACACACTTCAAATAATAGAAATGTTCTGTATTTTGACAGTGTAAGAGTTTCACTGGTACACACATCTGTGAAAACTAATCAAATTACACACTTCAAGTAGGTGAATCTACTGTATATAAATTATATCACAATAAAATTTATTTTTTAAAAAAAGCACGTGCCTTAGAACTTGATCATTTCATAACTTGATTTTGTTCAATCCATCCCACCCCTAGTATAGATTGTAAATTCATTGAGAGGAAGATCAAATCTTATACTTCTTTTGTGCTCCTCCCAATGCTAGGCACAGAAATCCTATATTCAAGGAGCTTACAATTTAATAAAGCAGGTTCTTCTTAACCTTATAGAGCATTTTCTTTCTATTTTAATAAGAATCACCTGGGACTCCTGCTTAAAATGCAGATTCCTAGACCCTACTCCCAGAGATTTTAATTCCAAAGGCCTGGTAGGAATTTCTTGTATTTTCTTGCGTTTTTAGAATCTGCATTTTTAATAAGCAGTTTGGTGACTCTCATGCCATTCATTCTTGAATTATATTCTGAAAAACACAAATGTGGAATCATACAAAAATTGAATTTCCTACATGATGAAAATACAGTCTCTCAGACAGAAGCATAATATTTCTGTGCTGATGGAGGAAAAAGACAGCAAGACCCACTGCCCTACTGAACTCACAGACGAGTTCAGTGTGATGGATTGTATACCCAGCACTGGTACTTCTGACGAACAGGTTAAGTGAGAAAATACCAGCAGGTTCAGAACCCAATTCAAAAGGACTGCTCTTTGGGGGAAGCAAAGGTAGTTCAGTCGTAGAATTCTTGCTTGCCATGTGGGAGAACCAGGTTCGATTCCCGGCCCATGCACTTCCCAAACAAACAAGCAAAACAGACAGACAAAAAAAAACAACCAAACAGAAATTCAACAAATGGTGCTGCGATAAGGGGATATTCACATGCAAAAAGAATGAAATGTGACCCCTGCCATACAGCATACAAAAAAAAATTTTTTAATTTAAAACAAAAGGACTGCTCTTTTCTAAAAGTACAGCTTCTCCACTTATCCCAGCTCCCTAACTGACTAGGCTATAGCAACATACTTGCAGACTGTTACTTCTGCATACTTTATCTTATTTCTAGTGGAAAATGTAAGAAATCAAGAATAGTCACATTAAAAAAATCAGTACTATAATTATCAAACAAAACACCCCTAAGCTGTTAATACCTTTAATTAATAGTTGAGTGCTGGTTAATTTTTCCATGACAATGGGTTAACAAAATATTTGAGATCTCAGACTCCAAGTGACCAGTCTTCTGTCCACGCAATGACAGGATTCAATAACTAAAGTATAGTAATTATCAAGTTGCTAACAAAAAAGTGCAATAAAGTCAAACATTAGAAATTATTCCCCTCCCTTTTCCAAGACACATAAGATAAGAACCACAGAACTTCTCTTTTTATGGAAAACAGTAAAGAACCTATAATGAAGAAAAGCACTGCAAACCTAACATAGGGGAATGAAAAGTAAAGAAACTTGATGAATCTTACTTGTGAATATAGATGTGAAAATCTAAAATAAAATATAAGCAAATCAAACCTAACATTTTATTAAGAGAATAATTTACCATAATCAAGTAGGTATATTATAGAAAGGCATTTTAATAGAAATTCATTAATAAATTCATCACATTAATAAGTCTCAAAGGAAAATATATAGGAACAACTGGTTAAGTACTATTAATGCATTTAAAATTTTCAATACTTACTCCTTCTTTTAATATTAAATTTCTATTGAAGTATAAGATGTAGTGCACAAATCCTAAGTGTACTGGTTCAATGAATATTGTGAAAACACAGTGCCAAGATCAAGACACAGAATATTACTAGCACTCCAGCAGGCCTTTTTTGCCCTTGAACTAGCTGTTTCCTCTGCCCATCACACTCTTCCCCCAGAGAATCACATTAATTCCTTCACTTCCTTCAAGACTTTGCTCTAATGTCACCCTCTCAATGAAGTTTTTACTCCCACTACCTAATTTAAAACTGTAATTCAACCCCAACTCTAGCATTCCCAATTGCTGCTCATCATTTACTCTTTTATGGTACGTTCTCTAATCCTACATAATTCCCTTATTCATTATATTTATTGTCCGTCTCTTCCCACCACAGATTCTTTGTTTTGTTCAATGATATACCTGATATACCAGCATCTAGAACAAAGCCTGGAATTTAGTGTCAAAAAATGTTTGTAGGGTGGGCGATGGTGGCACAGAGGCAGAGTTCTCACCTGCCATGCCAGAGACTAGGGTTCAATTCTTGGTGTCTGCCCATGCAAAAAAAAAAAAGAAAAAATGTTTGTAGAAGGAATAGAGGGACTGTGGGAGAAAGAGGGAGAAAAAAGAAGGGCAAGAAGGCCAGTGTGGTTAGATGTTGAAAAACGAGTACAAACAATAGGAATATAAATGGGTATATTTTTAGAATATAATTTGGTAGTATCTACAAAATGTTAATATAATTGAATAATTTAAAATAATAAGATAAAAATAAACAAAAACAATAAATAATAAAATTAGAATATAATTTGGTAGTATCTAAGAAAATGTTAAATGTATATATCTTTGACCCAGTAATTCCACTACCAGGGATGCATTAATTCAACAATATTTATTCTGTAAAGGTACACAAGATATAGAGATAAGTATAGTCCCAACTTATGAAATATATGACCTAGGGAAAGAAGCAAACATTAATAAAATAATCCTATGGAGTAAGTGCTATGAAAGAAAGGTACATAAAATAATATATATAATAGGAGAGTGGAAATTCATTTGCACATGTTTACAAAAAATAAATTTGTACAAAATTGCTCATTATAGCACTAGGTTTTAGTATGAAAATTTTTTAAACCATCCAAATGTCCAAACAATGAGGAAGAGTTTTTTTAAATTATATGTTGCAACCACAGCATATATCAAACTTGAATCCGATCAATCTTCTAGGTCCAACTACCAATTAACAGGAAATACAGAGGACAGAGAAGTATGTTAAACTACATCATGGGAATGTATTCAGCAAAATCTAGAATGTGAAACCTCTATAAGTTAAACAAAACTGTATAGTCAAATGGCCTGACTGCTTCAGCAAACTTCAAGAAAAAGAGATGAAAGAGGAACCCACAGATTAAAAAAGACTTACAAAAGATATCAAAAAGAGAGAACAGACAAAATTAAACTCCAATATTTAGGGATGTACGCTTGGGTGATAAAAATATAAAGAAAAGCAAAGAAAGTGATTAGCCTAGAAGGCAGGATAGTAATCACTTCTAGGGAGAAGGGGGCTGTAATCGAGAAGGGGTACATGGCAGATTTTCTAGGATGATTACTTGAGGTCTACTTCTTGCTCACCTTATACTAATTCACTAAGCTAAGCATTTGTTTTATGAGGTTTTCTATAAATCTATCTATATATCAATGTGTCATATTCTACAATTTAAAATCTTTCTCTAAATGCATTAAACTACTTATATCATTATAACCACCTGTGGTAGTTAGAGTCAGTTGCCAACTTGGCCAGGTGAAGGCACCTAATTCTGTTGCTGTGGACTTAAGCCAATCTGACATGCAGAAAGGAATCACCCCGGGGAAAGTTGTTGGAACCGAGAGGCCTGGAGAGAAGGCCAGCAGAGATCACTGTGTGCCTTCCCACATAAGAAAGAACCTCAGTGGAAAGTTAGCTGCCTTTCCTCTGAAGAATCAACAAAATAAATCCCCTTTTATTAAAAGCCAATCTGTCTCTGGTGTGTTGCATTCCAGCAGCTAGCAAACTAGAACACCACCTCTATCTGATTGTTTCATTTCCCTACATAATTCTTCAGACTCCCCCATTCTTTCAATATAAAATATAAATAGCTTGCCACAGCATTCAAGCTCCTGATGATACATGCTCTCTGTACATCTATGAATTCATCTCTGACCCTTCCCCCTCTTTTTATTCCCTACTCTCAAGTCTCCAGAATTTCAACTCACAGTACCTCAATCTGTGTTAAGCCAGGCTTTTTCAGTTTAGCATGCATGCACCATAAGCTCTTTTCCTCCTTCTCCACTTGACCCACTACAAATCATCCTTCAAAACTCAATTTAAATATCACTTCCTCTAGGGAGCTTTTCCTAATAACCCCAAATTTGGATTAACTGCTCTTGCCTTGTGCTTCATGAATACCCTGTGCTTAACTATACGCTTCATTTATCATATGGCACTACTTATACGTGTCTTCCTCACTGGACTTGAGCTCCCTGAGGTCAGTGACTTTCATCTCTACATCCCCAGTGTCTAGCATGGCTCTTAGCACGAGAAAGAGGTGTCCAATTAGTGTTCATGTGAAGAATGTTCTATTAATCAAGTTCATTTTTCAGTACTTTGTACCAATGAATCTATAATAAGTAGCTATCAGATACTAAGTGTGGCAGTTAGATTCAGTTGTCAGCTTGGCCAGGTGAAGGTACCTAGGTCTGTTGCTGTGGACATGAGCCAATGGTACGTGAACCTCATCTGTTGCTGATTACACCTGCAGTCGGCTAGGAGGTGTGCCTGCTGTAACGAATGATGTTTGATTTAATTGGCTGGTGCTTAAATGAGAAAGCTCAACCTAGCACAGCCCAAGCAGCTCAGCCCAGGCCTTTGGCGATGCAGAAGGAATCACTCCAGGGAAAGTTGTTGGAACCCAGAGGTCTGGAGAGAAGGCCAGCAGAGATCACCGTGTGCCTTCCCATGTAAGAAAGAACCTCAGTTGAAAGTTAGCTGCCTTTCCTCTGAAGGACGAATGAAATAAATCCCCTTTTTTTAAAAGCCAATCTGTCTCTGCTGTGTTACATTCTGGCAGCTAGCAAACTAGAACACTATGTTACTTATAGCATAATGTGTAACAAATTTAAATACATGTAACAAATAAGAGTCCAGGATAGGAACTTAGGTGTTGTAATCAAATGAATATTTGATACATTAATCTGACATTAAATAACAAGCATACATGTGTGGCACAGTAATTGAAAGAAATGATACTAAGTTTATGTAATGACTGCAATTAGCCATATCAAATTCTTTCTGGAAGAAGACAGAATAGAAATAAATGAGTCAGAAGACTACAATTAACATTATTTTTATCAGCCAAACCATATTGTTAAGAGTTTTTCTTTTTTGTTAGTTTGTCAGCAGCTATAATCAGCACCAATATCAACTGCTTCCACCAATACCACATGTACATGTAAAATTCATCATCTGCTCTTACTGACAGGAGTCCTGGACCCGTAGTTCTGTCCTTCTACTAAAATAAGACTCCCTGTACACTCCAAGGAGTCCTTAACTAGTCATTTCCCTATGTCTGAGAGTCTTAGTTCTGGTCTAGAGTTAAAATAAGCTATGATTGGCTGATCTTTTAAACCTATAGAAAAAGATGAGATGGGATAGTGAAGACGGATGAAGCAAATTAGCCAGGACTGGGGGAGGGGTGTCTTTTGAATCCTCTCTTCATACTTTTCATATATCCTATGAGTAGTTATTCCTTAGTCATCTCTAAACTCATTGTCTTCTGGAAAACCTTCCTCAACAAACATGACATCATTCTTGACTATTTCCTTCTTCCTCTGTCACCTCAGCACTTTCTTCTCTATTTTCAGGGTATTAATCTTAAAACTGATTATCAAAGGATTGCCCAAAATTAAAATAAGCCAAAGAAGGGAGTTTGAACAGCAAACCAGGGCAGTCATGGGCCATGATGGTAGAGGAGAGAGAGACACGCTAAGCAGGCAAGCCAGGAAGGAGACTCTGAATGAATCATGGCATGAAACTATTGCCTATGGATGTCTTCATTGTGCTCAGCTTCATTCGGAGGAAGGCTGGCTATATCTAAAAGCCAGGGAAGAGAAAACATTCCTATACTTTGCTGGTGGGTGTTTAAACAGTACAATCTATAAGTAGGCAATTTTGTAGTATCTTCCAAAATGTTAAATGCATTTAAAATGCACAATATTTGACTCAGCAATTCCACGTCTAGCTACTTATTCGATAGAGATACTCATACAAGCATGAAAATGTTTATGTAAAATACTATTAATTTCAGCACTGTAACAGGAAAATTCAGAAGTAACTTCAAGATCCATTTATAGTTATTCCACTCCTAGCATATACTCCAAAAAACTGAGTGGTATTCAAACAAATATTTATATATAAATGTTCATAGCACTAGTATTCACAATAAGCCAAAACATGAAAACAATACAACAGTGCAAATGTTCATCAACAGATGATTGGAAAAATAAAATGTGGTATATGCACACAAAGGAATATTTATTATTCAACCATAAAAAGGAATGCTACAAAGTGAATGATCCTCAAAATGCAATGTTATATGAAAAGAATCACAAAAAGTCAGATATTCTTTGATTACATTTATATGAAATCTCCAGAATCATGGAGACAGAAAGCAGATTAGCATTTGCCAGGAGGTAGGGGTGGTGACTGCTTAGTGGGTACTAGGTCTCCTTTGGGGATTATGAAAATGTTCTGGAACTAGATAGAGGTGATGGTTGCACAATATGGCGAATGTATTAAATGCCACTGAATTGCACATTTTTAAATGGAGAATTTTATGTTATGTGAATTTCACCTCAATAAAAATTTTTAAATGACCATAAGGGACTGATTTACACAGTCACATATATTATTAAGTGGGAAAAAGGCAAGGTATAGAACAATGTGCACAGGCACTGTTATTTGGGAGTAAATAATATTATATGTGTATGTATATGAATATCAGCCAAATTTCAAGTGGCATAAAACTCTCAACATACAACTGATTTAAAAGTTGAGAGGACTGGGGTGTTTAAGTATCAGAAGTAAGAGGAAGAAAAGGCTCCCATTGGGAAGAATCTGCCAAATGGGCCTGCTTAGTATAATTCAGCTCTCTGAAGAAAACCAGAAAACTGTGTACAGCAGAAGGACTCATTTACTTCTGCAGATTAGCAAGCACAACTACTCAGTACCACTCTTCTCCCCCCAGGCCCATATATGTCCTACATATAATCTGACATTTTCTGAATCCTTTCTTTCTGTTTTGCACTTATCCTTCTATAAATAACCTTTTCTTTCAATCAACACATTCCAGTTAGGTCCTTCAATCATCATCTCTAAGCTCATCTCTTGTGGAAACTTTAGTCCATTCTTAATCATTCTTTAGGCCATTCTTTTTTTTTTTTTTTTA
>PVIY010059480.1:0-12004 GCA_004026745.1 Myrmecophaga tridactyla | reverse complement strand
GCATTTCAAACGAAATCTATTTTAACATTTGTTCCCCCTTCAAACTAAATTTATTTTAACATTTGTTCCCCCTATTATTTATTTTTATTCCATATGTTCTACTCTTCTGTTGATGTAGTAGCTAAAAGGAGCATCAGACGCAAGGTTTTCACATTCACAGAGTCTCATTGTGAAAGCTATATCGTTGTTCAGTCATCATCAAGAAACATGGCTACTGGAACACAGCTCTACATTTTCAGGCAGTTCCCTCCAGCCTCTCTGCTACATCTTGAACAACAAGGTGATATCTACTTAATGCGTAAGAATAACCTCCAGGATACCCTCTCATCTCTGTTTGGAATCTCTCAGCCATTGACGCTTAGTCTCATTTCACTCTTCCCCCTTTGGTCGAGAAGGTTCTGAGAGAGTGATTTTGAGCACAAAGAACATTAGACGATCGGAAAACATCTTACTTTGATATCAAATAGCTATAATAGTTATAATTCACTAATTCATTGATTCAACATACACTGTGAATACGTAACAATCCTGTACTAGGTGTTACTGAAACGCCAGTGAATGGGGGGGTGGGGTGGGGAATGGCTAAGAACATGGATTGTAGCGTCAGACAACTTCGGTATGAATCCTAACTACCACTTGCTGGAGAGGTTACTTTTTCTCTCCATGTAGTCTGTGGTCATAATAGTACCCATTCCATAGAGTTATTATAAGAACCAAGCACTACACAGCATATAAAAAGACATGTTCTGCAATGGGCAGGTGCACTAGGGACTACAGACTCACAGTGCGGGTAGGTCAGGGAAGGTTTTCTAGAAGAGAAGATTCCTCAGCTTTGTATGAAACAGGATGCCCTCATGCAAGGCAGGTGAAGAGAGGGAGGTGCTGAAGCTCCGACAGGAGAACAACAGGTGTAAAAGTATGGGCAATCACAAGAGCACAGTTTATCAGGAGATATAAGTGGACAGAGATTGGGCAATTGATGATGAAGAAGTACAGAATATTCAATAAGGCTCATTGCAAAGGTTTGGAAATGAAGAGCACAACACCGTGCGGTGGCAGCACAATACTGTAAGTGTAGTTAACAAAGCAGGTTGTGTGAGCATGGTTGAAAGAGAAAGGTTAGGATTGTGTATGTCACCAGAAGGGAAGCTAGAGGATAAAAATTCAGACTGTATAATTTGGAAAAACCCAGAGTAGGCAATTAATTAGCGGTTAATTGCATAAATATAAGAGCATTGTTACACGAACCAGAATAAACACATGTCACTGTTACAATATGTTAATAATAGCATGTTCGATGGGAAAAATACAATTAATGTAAACCAAAGTCTATAGTTAACAGGAACACTATGATATCTTTCATTCACTATAGCAAAGGCACTGTACCAAAGCTAGATGTCAATAATAGGGGGACAAAGGCTTTATGGGATTTTTTTTTCCGAAGAAATGTGAATGTTTTTATATTGACTTTAGTGGTGAATGCATAACTACGTGATTATACCAAGAGCCATTGATTGGACACTTAGGATGGATCACATGGTATGTGAATAAAACTGTTTTTAAAAAGTATGGGGAAATCAAGGGAGCAGGGGGAATCAGGAGCAAAACCAGAATGTGTGTGTTAGGGGAGAGGCAAGAGATAAAACAGCATGAGCGGGCAGGGAGCAGATTCAGACATTTTAGGGAGTTTGTATTTTACCTGAAGGTGATGGAAAAACACTGAAGAAGGGAAGGATATGACCAGGTTATCAGGTTTGTATTTTTATTTCTAAAAGCTCCATCTGGCAGGAATATGAAGGACGATCTAAAAGGGGATTGCGTGAACTGGTTGGGAAGTTTGGGCTAGAAACAAGAAAGGAAAGGAGAGATGGGGGTGGATTCAAGAGGCACTAGCAGGGAGAAAATACACAGAAGTGTTATCAGGACCTGTCTCCTTACGATGGCATCTTAGGAGAATTTTTTTTTCTGCTTGAAATATTCCACAGTAAATACATTACTTTTATAATTAAAAATATTAGAAAAACAAAAGTAAAAATGATTTTAATAGTCAAAATGTCTTGATAACTGATTGGAAGAGTTGACGAACATAAAGTACCTGGCATATGTTAAGTTTTTCTTAAACAAGAGATAGGCCTGGGGTTTGGGGAAGATGGATGGTGGGGAGAATAAAAGGACTCAGATTTCAGATTAGACTATCGAGTAGACAGTGATGTTGTATGTCAAGATTGGAAAAACAGGGAAGATAGCAGGCCTGGGGAGGGGGTGAGTGGCATGGAAGTCAGCAAGCTCAGTCTTAGAAAATGTTGACTTTGAAGTAACTGATGTCCTTTCACGAAGAAGGATGGTAAATCGCTGGTGGCACGGGTCTGCAGCTTGGGAGAGAGTGCTGGGCCATAGAAAAGGATCTGAGCAAACCCACAGTGTATGGGTGATGGCTAGAGCCAGACGGGGTGACGACAATAGCTTAGGGGATGGAGTGAGAAAAATGAGGGTAGAATCCTGGATAACACATGGGAAAGGCAGAGGATGACAAGCATTTTTTAGTAGAAGTAGTCAGATAGGTAGGAGGAAAAATCAGAAAGGTTGTGTCACAAAAGCCAAGGCAGAGTTTAAGGGCTCTCATCAGTGGTATCGAGTGTTGCAAACCAATCCCATGATCATCGAAATGTGTCCACTCGATCTGGCAAGATGGCAGTCACTGGGAACCACTGCGTATGCAGTTCAGAAGCACAGCAGGAAAGGAAGGCGGGCTAAGCTAGCTGAAGGATGAATTAGCAGTGGGGGCTATGAATGTAGAATATTCTTCCAAGGAGCTTTTTTTGTGTTTTGTAAATGGAAGAGATGAATGAAGACATGAGAGGAAAGAGACAGTAAAAAAGGAGAGGTTGAAGGTCTAGGAGTCAAAATGATGATTTATGACACAATTATGTCCTCACTGAGGTTTGAAGGAAAAAAATGTAAGGTGGAGAAGTGTAGAATACAGAGCAAGCTTAGGGGAGGGGTAAAGATTGAGTGTGAGGGAGTTATAAATTCATCTTTTTAGTTTCAGAAAAAAAAAACAAACGTGAGAAGGGATATGTGAGGAATACATGAGGCAAATATAAAGTTTACAACAGTTGCCATTGGGAAGAGGAGTTAATACCTCTCAGGAACACACAGGATTACAGGAAATTAAGCCCAGGTGGGGGACCCTGAATCTATGCTAGGATTAAATTCCACGGTTTGGTTACTGCCCAGCAGTTCTCAGCAGCACAAGTGGAGTATCAGAAAAGGAGGGCAGATGCGCTGCTCTAGGGTTGAAGTTTCCATAGGGGCAGTGGATTTTTGGGTTATTGATAAGAGAGTTATTGAAGTGATGGATCATAGATCTAGACCTGGAGACTAGAGAAATTGGAGGAGAGAAGAGAATTGCTGGTCTCAATGAGAGAGAGAGCAGCTGCCATAAGTGGTAAGAGTTGGTAGGGCAGGAAGTTGTAGCCAGGTAGATTAGATTTAAAGTGAAGAAGCAGGTGATAAAATTCATGATATGGGCCCTGGATTAAGCAGACGGCACAGAGTGAGAGTATGTGGAATGATGTGAAAGGTTAAGGAACAAAAATGGTTTGAATGTTGCAGTCACTGACATTAAGCCTGAAGTTGTCCAAAGTGATTGCAGGATCCATAAGATACAGGAAGACCAAGCCAGGTGCCAGAATCTCAGGTGTGACCAATTCCCTCCATGCCATTGACCACTAGGGGTAGATGGTCATGTAGTTGAGTTGTAAGATTCTCAAGGGGGGTGGAAGAGTTATGATCCCCTCTTTGGGCTTCCACTTTCTTTCCTGGAAAAAAAAGGAGGGGGTGGGAATTAAATTAGGTCATCTCTGAGCAATCACACAGCTCTAAAATCTACAAGCCCCTGCCTAGAAGACAACAGCCTAGAGGTTGCTCCCTTCCTGCCAGGATGGAACTGCCTGAACCGTACTGGGATTCCCGCATATCAGTGCTCAACTTTTCTGCACTCTTCAGTCATGCCCCGTGTTTCCTGGTTCGTGGGCTGGGCTCTACTTCCCTAAACCCTTTGGACTCTGACCCGTGGACTCTATGCTGTCTGCGCTAATCTGGCCAACCCTAGCTTGGTCTGTCTATTTAGGCAAATAGGAAGTTCTCCTTATTAACTCTTTTTTATCCAGAGCCTTGATATCTCTCCTTCACTCATCTCTGCTAAGATCCTGGTTCTCGGCAGATCCCTTTCTGTTTCCCACCCCCACCTCCACCATGAAGACCTGTCACTAACACTAATAAGGAAAAGTCTGGGCTACCAAGGGTCTCTCTCTGTCCTACATGTGAATCTCAGCGACTACCTCTGGATTGATTAGATCTTCTTTCATCCAAGGCCCATCTGACTGTAGTCCACTACATTTCATTTTTGCTTCTGCATCCTCATTACCTCTTTCCACACATTCATTTCAGGGCCCCCAATTCTAGCCTCATCCTTCAGCCTATCTTACCACCTCTTACCCCCCATCCCTACCCTTCAGGCTAACCCACTTTTCAAGCAAAGGCAAGGCCATTCCCTCTCGGGGAGTCATTACGATCTTGGTTGAGAATCTCTTCAGTCTGACTGCTGTGTGCTCACCAGCTGGGCAACCATGCTGGGCTCTTCCTGCCGCTACCATGCTTCTCAGAAACCACCAAGCAGGGAGCCCAGCCTGTCAGCAAATCGCTTTAGGCTACAGTGGCTCCTTGTGATTTCTCTAGCAAAATACAGATGGGATGGTCCTTCTGCTCACCAACACCAAGAGCCTTACAACCTGCAGTAGAACCCCCGAGAGGCCAGATATGATTGGAGAGACAAGCCTCCATGTCAGGTCCTCTAGCTGGGAGAGGCAGGGGACCTCACAGATACCCCAGCGTGGGGCCAAGTTACTGTGGGGCCCCAATTGCCACAGGAAACTCCCCGCTCATACCTACCTCTTCCTCCTTCCTTCCTCCCTCCAAGACCTCAGTGCAAGGCCAGCTATGTCATGGCTGTCCAGATGTTTTCTGGCGTCCTTAAGCAAAGTTTTCTTCATGTTAAGATTCTCCCGGAGGAAACTCTGAAACAAGAATTTGATTGAAAAAAATAAATGCAGGTGGGAAAGTCCAGCGCTATGGAGGTCCCTAAGGGGATCCCTAAAAGCCTCGAAGGAAATTCAAGTGTATGAAGAAATGGCAATCAGACTATCTGGGCCCTTATCCATCACACTTTACATATTGCTGCTAGAATTAAACGTGGTGTTTACACTTTCCCTTCTCCACCAAATAATCTGCGTGGCTCTCTCCTTTCCTATCTTAAAATTAAAATAATTTTTAAAATATATTAGATGTTTTTATTACGTCGATGCAGATCATTGTAGAAAACTTGGAAAAAACAGAGACTCATAAAGAAGGAGATATAAACCACCTGCCATTTCATCACCCAGATTTAATATTGTTAATATGTTGGAATATTTCCTAACAATTGTATGTGTGTGTGTAGGAATATTTTTTATCTTTCTTAACAAAATTTGGATACCTGATAATATTCTAGCATGTAGCTGGGCTATAATCTGGCATTTCCCCAAGATTGTATTAATATAAATAATGCTGTTTCAATGACCATCCTTGAGGAATTATAGGATAAAAGGATATGTACATTTTAAGGCCTCTTATCCATACTGTCATATCTTCCCTTAGAAAGTAAAAATCAATTTTTACTTCATCCATTCAATCAGACCTTCTTATTCATGGCACCCTTCTTGTCCACACTGTGATAATGTCATTTTTCTAATGTTTTGCCAATTTCATATTGATACGTTAAAATCTTATTTTAATTTGTATCCCTTATAAGGGAGGCTGTACAATTTCCAAATGCTTATTGGTTCATATATCTCAACTAAATTCATTAGCTCAGTCTCCACAACCCTTTTCCACCACACCCGTGCACTTCACCACCTTTATTTCACACGACCTCCCATCAATCTGTATCCTACACTAGCCAAGCTCATCTGATTGTACAAGGCTTGCACTCTTGATAAACATGAATAGCCAGAATTTAATAGTCACATAGGTATCAGGCATAGTACAAGCATCTTACAAGTATTAACTAATATAATCATCACAACCCTATAAAGAAGATATTTTTATTATATTCATTTTTGTTTTGTTTTGTTTTTGCATGGGCAGGTACTGGCAAACAAACCCGGGTCTCCGGCATGGCAGGCAAGACCTTTGCCTGCTGAGCCACCATGGCCCTATATGCATCTTTTAAATGTGGATACAGGCACAGATTAATTACCTTGCCCAAGTTCATAAAGCTTGAATCCTGAATCCTCAAGGATCCAAGATTCAAATCCAAAGCGTTGACTCAAGATCCCACAACTAGGCTGAAAAGCCTCCTACCTAAAATGCCAACAAGAAAGTCTTCCTTTGAAATTTAATTTCACCAATGGGAAAATTTTTCAGACTTTAAATATTGGACAAGCAGTAAGTTTAAAAACAAAAAACAAGCTAGAATTTCTACTCTGGTCAAGATCGAGTAACAGAGACTGGATCTAGTTGTTTCAGTCAGAAGTTATATACTCAAGACACTGGAGATCAGGCAACAAACTAGAGTGATTCCTGAGAGGTGGATAACTAATGAGGTGAGCTTTTGGTTGCTCCAACCAACCACCTCGAGAAGGCTTCCAGGCCAAGGCAGAGGGAAAGGGAACCTGGTGGAGCCCAGTGGTCTCCCCGAGTTGAGGAGACAGAGCTGGGAGTCTGTAAGGGCAGGGCAGTTAGAGTTCACAGGTCAATGAACCAGAGAGGAGAGAGGTGCAAGAGAGCAGACTCCAGAGATTGGCAGAGAATCTCCCTTGAATATGCAGCTGAGTTTGGATTGGTGCATGTATGTGAGGAAACTACCCTGATTTGGGAAAAGAACCACCTGAAAGGATCAGAAAGAACAATCCTCAAAACTCAGACAGGGCCAGGAATAGTGCCTATTCCCACCAGTCAGAGTGAAAAATCTCATAATTTATGGGGTTTTAGGTTGAGTACACAGAAGGATCTAGTCTCAGTATTGGGGGGGAAAAAACAAACCTAGATTAAATGTTGTCCTGGCCCCACTTAACAAATTTAAAAGCAAGAATTGAAAGCATTAAACTGTTTCTAAGAAATTTAGCTATGTTCTGTCATAAAGAATGTATAGAAATATGTAAGTGTAGAAATATCTAACGTCAACCAAGGTAAAACTCACAATGTCTAGCACCTGATAAGAAATTAATAGCAAGTAAAGAAGCAGGGAATTATGACCCATTATGAGGAGAAATATCAATAGAAAGTGACTCAGAAATGACACCCTGATATGTTATGATGGAATTAGTAAACAAAATTGTTATTATAATCGTATTCAAATCAAACATATCATATTCCAATAACTTAAAACAAGTAATAAAAAGAAGATCTTACAAGCAGCCAGAGGAAAAAAGATGACTTCACACAGAGGTATGAAAATAAGGAAGACAGATTTCTGATCATAAACAATGCTATTACTGAGGGGGAAAAAACTCTCAATCTGGAACTCAATACCCTGTAAAAATATTTTCAGAAATGAAGGTAAATAAAGACTTTTTCAGACATACAAAAGTTGAATGAATTCATCGCCAGAAGACCTGCATTATCAGAAATGTTAAGGAAAGTCTTTCAGGCAGAAAATAAACAATACCAGAAGAAAATCTTGACCTACACAAAGGAATGAACAGCACCAGAAATAACTGTAATTGTAACTATGAAGTGACTATTTGGGTACTATATAAAGACTTATTTTCTATTATTTAAATCTCTATAAGAGACAATTGACAGTTTAAAGCAAAGAATCTACAAGAAAGCTACTAGAGATAATCAATGAATTCAGCAAACTGATGGGGTACAAGATCAACACACAAAAGTCAGTGGTGTTTCTAAACACCAGCAGTGAAGACTCCAACAAGGAAATCAAGGAAACAATTCCATTTACAATAGCAATTAAAAGAATAAAATACCTAAGAAATAAATTTAACCAAGGATGTGAAAGACGTATACATGGAAAACTAAAAAACATTGCTGAAAGAAATTAAAGAAGACCTAAATAAATGGAAAGACATTCCACGTTCATGGATTTGAAAACTAAGTATTGTTAAGAGTCAATACTATCCCAAGTGATTTACAGAATCAGTATGATCCAAATAAAAAATCCAACAGCCTTCTTTGCAAAAAATGGGAAAGACAATCATCAAATTCATTTGGAAAGGTAAGTAGCCTCAAAACATTTTGAAAAAGCAGAACAAAATTGGGGTAATTGCACTTCACAATTTCAAATCTTATTGCAAAGCTACAGTAATCACAGTGTGGTATTGGCACAAGGACGGCTATATAAAGCATTGGACTAGAAATAAACCCTCACATCTTTGGAAAATTGATTTTTAATAAGGATGCCAAGTCCACTCAATGGAAAAATAGTCTCTTCAATTAATGGTGCTGGGAAAACTGGATATCCACGTGGAAAAAAATGAAAGTGAAGCCCTACCTCACACCATATTTAAAAATTAACTCAAAATGGATCAATAACCTAATTAATATAAGAGCTAAAACCATAAATCTCTTAGAAGAAAACATAAAGATCTTTATGACCTTGTAGTAGGCAGTGGATTCTTAGATTTCATACCAAAAGCATGAGCAACGAAAGAAAAATAGATAAATTGGATCTCATCATAATTTAAAACTTTTGTGCATCAAAATACATTAACAAGAAAGTGAAAAGACAACCTACAGAATGGGAGAAAATATGTGGGAACCATATATCTGATAAGGGGTTAATATCCAGAATATATAAAGACCTCCTACAACTCAAAACAAAAAGACAAACAGGGCGGGCCAAAGTGGCTCAGCAGGTAAGAATGCTTGCCTGCCATGCCCGAGGACCCAAGTTCGATTCCCGGTGCCTGCCCATGTTAAAAGAAAAAAAAAAAAAGACAAACAACCCAGTGGGAAAAAAGGTTCGGGGTGTGGGCAAAGGAATTGAATAGAAATTTCTTCAAAGAAGATAAAGAAATGGCCAATAAGCATATGAAAAGATGCTCAACATCCTTAGCCATTAGGGAAGTGCAAATCAAACTTACATTAAGATACTACTTCACACCCACTAAAATGGCTATTATTTTTAAAAAGTAAATAAAAAGTGTTGGTGAAGATGTGGAGAAATAGGAAGCTTTATGCATTTGTGGTAGGAATGTAAAATGGTGCAGCCACTGTAGAAAATAATTTGGTGATTCATCAAAAAGTAAGTATAGAATTACAAAATGACTTGGCAATCCTGCTCCCAAGTATATACTCTCAATAGATTGAAAACAGGAACTCAAACAGATATTTGTTCACCAATATTAATAAAAGTGTTATTCACAATTGTCAAAAGGAGAAAGCAACCCAAGAGTCCATCAACAGAGAAATGGATAAGCAAAATGTGGAATATACATACAATAGAAAATTAGTCATCTGTAAAAAGGAACAAAGTTAATATACATATTAAAACACAGATGAACCTTGAAGACATAATCATGTTCATGACATAAGTCAGACACAAAAGGACAAATATTTTATGATCTCACTTACATGAATAATTAGAATAAGCAAACTCATAGAGACAGAAAGCTGATCACAGGTTATCAGAGGCAGGGGCCAGGGGATGGGGTATGGAAAGTTATTGCTTAACAGGTACAGAGTTTCTGTTTGGGGTGATGGAACAGTTTTGGTAATGGATGGGTGATGGCAGTACAAGATTATGAATACAATTAATACCGCTGAATTGTATTTGAAAGTGGGTAAAATGGGAAATTTTATGCTTTATATATGTCATCACAACAAAAATTTGAAACAAAACAAAATAACGTGTTGTGGGATTCACTACACACGTTGAAGTAAAATGTTGTTAACAATAGCACAAAAGCTGGGAAAGGAGAAATGGAAGTTTACTGTTGTCAGTTTCTTATAGTATACATGAAGTGATATATCATTTGAAGAGTGTCTATGATAATAATTAAAGATGCATCCTATAACCACTAAAAAAGCAAAACAAAAAGTTATAGCTAATAAGCCAATAAATGAGATAAAAAGCAATAACCCAGTCCAGAAGAAGGTAGAAAAAAGAGGAAAAGGGGAAAAAAGATGTGACAGAGAAAACAGAGCAAAATGGCAGATTTAAACCCAACCATATCAATAATCACATTAAATGTAAATGTGCTAAACAACTCAATTAAAAGGCAAAAATTGTCAGATTGGAAGAAAAAAAAGCAAGACACAATCAACTATATACTGCTTACAAGAAAGTCACTTTAAATATAATGACACATAGGTTAAATTAAAAGGATGGAGAAACATCTATCATGCTAACCCAAATGTAAAGAAAGCTGGAATACCTATATTTATATCAGATAAAACAGATTTCAGATATCCCAATAACAGATAAAGGCTAAAGAGGGTCATTTTAAATGATATAGGAGTCAGATCCTCAAGAGGACACAATAATTCTAACCATTTACACATCTAGTAACACAGTTACAAAAGACATGAAGCAAAACAGAACTGCAAGGAGGAATAGACAAATCCATAATTATAAATTCAACATCTCTCTCAATAATTGATAGAACACGTAGAAAGAAAATCGATAAGGCTATTTAGAAGGCTTGAACAACACTATCACTCTAAGTGACCTAATTGACATATATAGAACACTCCATCCAACAATAGCAAATTACATAAGTCATTTACCAAGATAGAACATACTCAAGGCCATAAAACAAGTCTCAATAAATTTAAAAGGATTCAAGTCATACAAAGTAGGTTCTTTAACTTAGAAATAAATAACAGAAAGTTATCTGGGAAATCTCCAAATATTTGGAAACTAAATAATTCACCTCTCAATAACCCATAGGTATTAACTAAATGAATGACAACACAATATATCAAAATTTGTGGAATGCAGATAAAGCAATGGTTAGAGAGAAATCTGTAGCACTAAAATGCCTGCATTATAAAAAAAGAAAGATTTAAAATCAATGACCTCGGCTTCAACATTAAGAAACTAGAAAATGAAGAACAAATGAAATCTAAAGTAAGCAAAAGAAAGGAAACAATAAATATAGCATAAATCAATGAAACAGGAAAACAGCAGAAGAAAAATCAGTGAAACCAAAAAGTTGGTTTTTGAGATGATAAAACCGATAATCCTCTAGTTAGACTGATTAGAGGAAAAAAGCACAAATATCAGGCATGAGAGGGGTGAGATCTTTACAGATTTTATACATATTGAAAAATAATAATAAGCAGGAGGTATGGGGGCATGTTGTGAGGCTACTGTGGTTGATGTGGGCCAGGTGACACAGGGATTGTTAAGACCTGTTAATGATGTGGTGATTTTCTGTCAGCAACATAGAGAAAGACCCTGTAGAGTAACCTTACATAATCAGTATTTAAAAAAAAATTATGTTGTCCACAAGACAGAGAACAGATAAGCAGGATCAAGATAGAGTATAGTTAGGAGTTTATTTCAGTAAAAAATAAAGGAATATTATGAACAACTTTATGCCAAGGACTTAGATGAAATAGACAAATTCTTTGCAAGACCTATTCTACCAAAGCTCACTCAAGAAGAAACAGGTAACCTAAATAGCCCTATATCTATTAAAGAGATTGAATTTGCAGTTAAAAACCTTACCACAAACTCTAGGTCCAGATGTCTTGACCAGGTTAATTTGTCAAATGTTTGACTGAAATAATGCCAGTTAGACAAAAACTATTCCAGAAAAGGGGAGGGAATTCTTCCCAACTTGAGTCCAGCATCACTCTGATATCAACCAGACAAAAATATTACAAGAAAAGAAAACTGTAGACTAATATCTGTCATGAGCACAGATATAAAAGTTCTTAACAAAATTTTAGCAAATCAAATCCAACATACCTAAAAGGGTTAATACAATATGACGATATG
>PVIY010059479.1:0-12025 GCA_004026745.1 Myrmecophaga tridactyla | reverse complement strand
AGAATCAGCAGAGCCTTACGTGTTGACACACAGTGGAATACAGCCACATATGGAGCTCTGCAGAGATCAATACAAATCCAAACCATGCATGTCTGCATCCATTTAAACATTGTCTTAAGCTGTTTATTTTGTGGAAGGCCTGCTATACAACCATAGATAATTATGTCAACAGAATTGAGGATAATAAGAATAAACAGCTGCTACTTATTTTGAGGATTTCATCAGCCCACTGGAAGACTGCATTCATGGTCACATTGTTATTCCAGTTGATTTCAGATAAGTGTATTGAAAAGAGTGATTGGTTTTGAGGTTCCTTTGGGGGTAAGTATTAAATGTTGAACAGCCATGCACGTATGTCCAGGATGAGCTTGTGCACTGACTCAGGACACTCCACTCCCTGCAGAATCACTGAGCAGGATTTCAAGCTCTTGTGTAACTCATCCTTCCATCATGCAGACTATATAGAGGTTTGAACATTAAGGCTATATAAACCAGATGATAGAGTCAACCCAGGGATTGTGCACTAAAGAAACCATCAATGTCTATGACAAAATATAGAGAAAGGGCATATATTTTTATTAGAGGAATTTGAGAACCTTACTTATTTTACATTAACAATAAAGAACATGGAACCTTGCCCAGCACCCATATGCATAAAACATCTTGCACAAAGCAGCCACATATTCTTAATTAATTTATAGATATGAGTCATCTAAAACAATTCTTTTCTTAAGAATAGCTTGAATGTTGTAAAGTTTTGTCTTCACATATGTAAGATCATATCTGACCCTAAAATATTTTTTTGGTCCTAGAAATTTCAAATGATCATAGTTGTGTACTGGGGCTGGAATCACAGCACCTCTGTAGAGCCAAAACTAATAATATTTTATGGATTTCCACTAAGGAATCTTTTCAGATCCCCCTTTATGTCTTTATTTCTCAAACTGTAGATGAAAGGGTTCAACATGGGTATCAACACAGAGTACAACACTGAAGCTTGTGCACTAGCATGGGCGCTATGCATAGAAAACGAGCTAACATATATACCTGTACCAGTAGAGTAAAATAGGGAGACAACCGTGAGGTGAGATGCACAGGTGGAAAAGGCTTTATATTTCCCCAGAGCTGAGGATATCACACATATGGAGGAAACAATCTTAGAATAGGAGAAAATGATACAAATGAATGGTCCTCCACCCAGCAGCCCAGCTACAAAATACATCACTAGGTCATTGAGGAAGGTGTCGGAACACGCAAGTTGGACCATCTGATTATATTCACAGAAAAAGTGCTGGATTTCCAAGGATGCACAAAAGAACAGCCCCAATTTGAGTGTGCTTTGTAATAAAGCATACAGGACACTTATGATCCAGGACCCCAGAAGCAGCAGGACACAGAGTTGGGGGTTCATGATGACCATGTAGTGCAGGGGGTGACAGATGGCCACGAAGCGGTCATAGACCATCACGGTCAGGAGTAAATCCTCTAATGCTACAAAGAGTAAGAAAAAGAACATCTGGGTGAGGCAGCCTGTGTAAGAAATTACTTTTCTCTGTGTCTGAAGATTCACCAGCATCTTTGTGATGGTGGTGGAGGATAAACAGTTGTCAGCAAAGAACAGTTTGGAGAGGAAGTACATAGGCATGTGGAGGTGGGAGTCGGTGATGGTGACCAGGACGATGAGCAAGTTCCCCAAGATGGAGACCAGGTACATGGACAGGAAGAGCCCAAAGAGGAAGGGCTGCAATTCTGGTTCCTCTGAAAAGCCCAGCAGAAGAAATTCTAGAATTCGTGTTTCATTTCCTGGTTCCATGTGGTTGCTATGACCTTGCAGACATAGAGAAAGAACACGACTTGTTTTCACATAATCATTCTTTACTTATCTAAAATTTGCATTTTTCAGGCAAGAAGTTAGTTCCTAGATTTTATTATGAATCTTGTTCCATTTCAGGGAATCCTTTGGGCAATCTTTGATGAGGTATTCCTGTCGCACTTTCAGGTAATTCCCCAAACCATCCACGTTCATGGTTTTTAAAAGAAAATCCTTCATTAATTGGTGGAAAGCATATTGAGTTTTTACTTTGTGCCAGCCATGTCTAAGAAAGGGGAAAAATAAAATACAGTGTGAAAATAAAATTGGCTGCTATCTTCATGGATAAAGAGTGCAAGGAAATAAATGCATAATCATAACGTTCCATATTATTACAAGTGCTGCTAGGAAAAAAGAGTAGTTAGGAAAAAACACACAGAGTGAAGAGGCCAGATGGATATCTGGGGAAGTGTGTGCTTTTCAGAGGAATGCCCAGGACTCAAGGAAAGGCAGTGTTTAGGGTGTACTAGGTCACCATGGAAGTTGGTTTGGCAGGGAAACAATAAAAGGGAGAGTGATGAGTGTTGGTGTCAGAGAAGGGTGAAGTACAAGGTAGCCTCTCTGCTGCTGAAGACTTCGAAACAGATTTCCTTTCCACATGTTGAACCTCTTGCACTCTATTAATTTTATACAAACATGTCCTTTGAAATTAAATGGAGTGGCTCCTAATTCCATATAAATGTTTGCATTTGGGCTTTGTATTATATGGTACAAATATTGGAATTTATGAGCTCAGCTGCCCCACTTTGTGGACTGCCACACCCAAAGAAACACACACACGCACAGACACAGCCCTCTCATATTTCCTGGGGTCCTGTTAACATGATCCTCATCTCACCCCTAATCAATTAGGCCTGGGGTGAATACAATGCAAGCTGACAGTACCAGAAGATCTCTTCCAAAAATACTTTGAAATGGATACATGAAATTTAATCTGGCAAACCTCTCACAGAGAGGTAAACCAGAAATTTAATTTTGATGTGGTATTTTCTTCCCTGTGTTTAAAGAAACAAAGATCTGACCAGTAAGTAGAGAGAGAGAGAGCATGATGAGTTGGTACTGAGGGGAAATATAAGATATAAACTCAGGTCTTCCCTGAGAGACTGTTCTGAAGGACCTACCTGAGTTTTGGTGACATTCCAACCATGGTATATTCCCTTGATGCCTAGGAAAACTAATAAAAGATCAAAAGCAATTTATCCAAACAAAAGTACTGAAATCTATTTACCGTACCAAGACACCAAGCCGATTGAACGTCCCAAGAGTGAAATAAGCACATGGAATAAAGGACTGTTTCACAATAGAAAATATAATGAGTACAACAAATGTTGGTAATTGTATGTGAAGCAGTAGAAAACTTTTAAAAAATATTAAATGCAAATTTTTTGGAATCCAATAAACCTGATTCATAGATGTACCATGTGTTTGCTTATAAAGTTTGATAGGAAGCACAACATTCTAAATCTGAATGCCTCCAATGATAGAGTAGGGAACATAGTATCTGTCATCCTATGAAGGTTGACCCACAATGATTATATATAAGAAATTTTTCTAGTTCCTTCCTGTTAATAGATAGGTTAACAGTGGTAATGAGATGAGCCTGAATTTTCTTTTTCTCAGATATCTCATTCTCTCCACACTTCGTGTCTCTGTCCTCATCGTCTATTTCATTTCCTCATCACCTTTCCTAGAAACCACAGAATGAACTGATATTCAGAGTCAGGTATCTTCTACTATAAAATGGATCATCAAATTCCATGACATACAACCCCTGGTGACTTCCTCCTGGACAATGAAGCCAACTCTCCATAGCAGACCTGTCAGTGTTCCCTCTCACCAGTCTCCCAAACGTTGAACTTACTTGCACCTTTGCAGAATGCCATAGTTCTCATAGTCAGTGACTTCATATTTCTGCTTTTGTTTTCCTAGAGTCTCTCCAACAATTCTACTTCATGTTTTCTCATTCCTGTTCCTTTGGAATGCCCTACACCCCTTCAGGATAGCCTGGAGTCATCTCCTTTTGAATCTTTTACTTCACATCCTCCAAAGAAGGCAATAGCTTATTGTGTGCACTTAGTTTTAATGGCAGGAGCTATGATGCTGTACTGCTTTTATTTAAATGCATGTGTTTTCTGTCTACCAGATGTGAGTTCCATGAGGGAACTATCAATATTTGACATACTTTTTGGCTGAGACATGGTCAGTGGGTGAGTGAGTACAACAATAGATGATGAAATGCATATTACAAGAATGAATAAAAGAATGTGTTTTCACAGAAATGCCAATGATGAAAGAAAGAGAAGCAGAAAATTGTTAAAATGCATGTGGAAGACATGCTAATGGCATGCTTCCCATATTCTGAGATTAGATCTCATAAATGGGCAAATACTATATGTTGTAATAACTGCAAAATAGAGTAAACAAAAAACCATGAGAAATTTAAGAATGCCTCATAAAATAGTAAGGGTACTTGCAAAATGTCTTCAAGACATGTTTGTTCAGCCATGTGTATATGTGTGTGTGTCTGTGTGTGCATCATGGATGACAAGGTGAAGTCCATTTCTGACTCTGGGAAATGGTCAAAATTTCAGAAGCCACTACACAAAATGCAAGAACAGTTTTAAGAGTATGCAAGTCCCTGCTTGGGGTAGACGTCCTATGACTGGAGATTCAAATGGAAGATCAAGGATGGTGAGAGAAGAAGGAGACAGCATGGCAGCTGAATCTTCTCCAGACTCAAGGGCCACAGATGGAGCAGATGTCTTTGCTGTACTGGCTTCTTATGGTCTCCACATCTCTCTTTGGTCTACGTGTTACTCCAGCGTCTGTCCCATATTGATTTGATTGCACTGGTTCATATGGTCCAATACTGGATGAAGGCAGTCTGTCACATGATTACTTGTGCAATGATCTTTATTCATTATTCTAGAGCTCTGGGTTTTGACCTCATTTTTTGACAATTCCAAAGGGCACACACCACCCTTGGTTCTGTTCCTTGTCCAACAATCAAATGCCTTCCTGGACCATTCTTTCTAACATCCTGGACTAACCATGACAATTGTTACTCTTACTCTGATTTGTCTTTTTCCGTATGATGTTTTCCAAATTGTACTTTAAATACTCCAGTAGAATGTACAGTCCTAATGATCGAGGACTACACCTGTTTGTTCTTTTTTTGTGTTTTGGGGAAGATGTATGGAAATTATGTATTTTTCAAATAACAGATTTGAAGAAAATATGATTTTATGAAGCAAAATGTCACAGGGAGAATGAAACCAGGTTAGAATTAGTTGTTTCAAAACTATATTAGACAAAAGTGTATGGAATATCCAAATCTACATTTTGAAAGTGAAGATGTAAAGTAAAAATAACTTAATAGTATTTATGTAGATTAATAATTAAATAGAAAAGGACCTGGAAACAAAATAATACACAAATACAGTTTTTAAAAATGCATGGAGGAAGCAGTATCAAAGGTTATTGCTTCATCCCACATGGAGATATATGGTTCAAGCCTGTTCTTAAATAGGATGAATGTGAGAGTCATTTTGGAAAAAAGTATCCTTCTAAATAATGACAGTGAGTGATGCAACTTTTAGAACTAGATCTAACCAAGAAAGTAAAGATAGAATAAGAGAAACAAAGATGTGAAAACAAGATGTTAGTGCATAAAAAAGTAATTTATTAACTCAAATGAAACAGAACTTTCATAGTTTGAAAAGCAAATTTGGTTCCCAGAGCCTGCCCATGGCAAAAAAGAAAGAAAGAAAGAAAGAAAAGCAATGGGAGAAACACGACATGTAACACTAATAGATTGAACTACACAAGGTTTATTATCTTTCAAACATTCCTCCTCAATGACTTTCATGCAGACATAAAAGAACTAATGTTAGAACAACAAAATTTGTGGAAAACCTGCAGTTCTTTTTTTGAAAGAATATAATTAAATAACAGGAATAAAAAACACTCAGACCCAAGCATACAAAAATAAAAATCTGAACAATTTGCAAAGCAGAAAGTGAATGGCTAATAAACCAACATATATTTAACCACACCAATGAAGGAATAATTGTCAAGTTAAGGGTTTAGGATACCCATTTCTAAAAGTTAAAAATTATCAAATTTCGTGTGAAAATGTATGTCTCATGTACTGATGTTTCAACATATATCTACATGCAATGGACTGGAACTTTTGTATTAATACACACTCATGTTCCAATGTATCTTGTCTTGAAAATAAAAAAAAACATGTCCTCACTTCACAACAATTTTCTGTACTCACCTTAACTGCAGTGCTCCTTGGACAAATCTGCTTTTCTAGATTCACTATATCCTTCACATTCCTTAATTATAATTGGACTTACATTCCTCTTACTTAATGTTTACACTAACCACTTGCATTGCTTAATTCAATGAACTCTTCTTTTAAAAATATATTAAATATAAAATGCCTTAATTAATTAAGCCACAGGAAACAAAAGACTGAGAGATCCTGGGCTAATCTCAGTTAGCACCAGCTGATCTTACTTCAAAGCTTTCCGTTTCCTTTCACCCTGTCCCCTTCTTGTGTATCTACTTGACTCTCCCACTAACCTGGATGGTTTCTCACAGAGGAAGGAGAAACCTGAATTTATGAATTGCTCCCTGAGCATTTGGTGAAGGAGAAGGAAGCTCTGATCCAAGACGAGAGAGCAAGAAGGAGTCAGGCATGGGTCCCCAAGCCAGAGTTAGATCCCTAAACAAACAACCGTGTCCCATTTAGCCTGAGGTTGCATAAGCTAGGGAGAAGCCACAGAAGAGATATTTACAGCTTCCTTACAGCTGCTCCTCAGACACTTCTGCTACTTTTTACTCCAACCGCCGAGCCATCATAGTCCCTTTGGGAAATAGTCTGAAAAGAAAAAAAAAATTATTGCTGATTGTTCCCAAGAGACCATGTTATGAGAAGAAACCGGTTTTGATTATACATCCTCCATGGACTCTCCTTCCTTCCATAGATCTAAACACCTAAAGGGTTATCCAATCAATTTTTGACAAAAAGTTTCTCTGAAGTTTAAGACTGGGGAGCTGTCTTGGCTAGGTCCATTGGATCTCCAAAGCATTGACTGTGGGTGAGGACACAGCCATTATTGTCCCTGCCAGAAATTTCCTGTTATTTATGACCAAGTTGAGAATTGTGCTCATTTGTCATAAAACCATGAATGCTACACATTTTTACTTAATGATGCTTTGCCCAAACACTTAGGAATGTAATGCTTGTGCGCAAATTAGGACCTGTTATATAGACCCTCATTATAAAACGTTTATTAAAGATAAAAAATGTACTTAGATCATTGTGTCTCATATCCCTTGGATGATGCTCAATTATTTAGTTACTAGATGTATTATTATCTCTATTAATTTAAACTGGAAATAAAAAATCATATCTTTATAATATTATTTTAAATTTTATGATAAACAAATAAAACTCAATATTGTTCATCTTTACCACTTTCAAATGTACAATTCACTGGTAATAATTACATTCATTATATTGGGCTGCCATCACCATCATCCTTTACCTAAACTTTTTCATCTCTCCAAACAGGAACTCTGTATGCATTATGCAATATCTCGCCATTCCCTTGGTGCCTGACCCCTGGTATCCTGTAATCTACTATCCAAGTATGCATTTTTTGCTTACTGTATGGATTTCATAGATGTCAGATTATACAATATTTGACTTTTTGCATGTATCTGGATCATTTCACTCAACATGACAGCTTCAAGTTCAATCGATATTGGAACATATATCAATATTTCATTCTTTTCAGTGGGTGAATAATATTCCTTCATGGGCCAGTTTGAAAAGATTTGGGTACTCTAGAAAAGCCATATTTTAATACTAATCAATCTTGTGGGAGCAACCAATTCTTCTAATCCCTATTCAGTACTATCGGTTAGAAAACTGATTAGGTTATCTCCATGGAGATGTGGTTCACCCAATTGTGGGTATTAACTTTTGAATATTTCATGGGGTAGACTGTTTTCAGATGTGGTTCCATTTTCACCTTCCTCTCTATCTATTTGTTTTCATTTTGATGGTACAATTTTCCCTATCAACAGGTGGCATCTATTTATCCACTTTTTATTCTAGACTAGACTGACAGTGTTTAATTTGCTTTGGCCAAGAGAATAAGGTGGAAATGAGAACATTATTAGCCTAGGTATAATTACATTTTGCAGACAAATTATATTGTTATACTGTGTAAATATTTATTGACTCGAATATATTGATGAAAAATTAAAAGCTCTCCTTATTTGAATGAAAAAGACGAATGTCTTCCAAATGGGGACAGAGGTGATGATACTTTTTAAAAGGATGATACTTTAAAAAAAATCTGACCACAAAGGTCAAAATGGAACAATAAGAAAACGAGATGGTGATACATATAAAAGGTGAATTATTACCAATAAGGAAGCAGAAAAACTTTTTTTCTTAAAAATAAGGGGAAGGGCAGTGCAATGGTGGCTCAGTGGCAGAGTTCTCACCTGCCATGCCAGAGACCTGGGTTCGATTCAAGTCTTTTGCCCATTTTTAATCATTTTTTTCTCTTTTTTGTTGTTAAGTTGAAAGATTTCTTTATATATTCTGATTATTACACCTTTATTAGATATGTGGTTTCCAAATATCTCCTTCCATTGTATAGGTTGTTGTGTTATTTTCATGATAAAGACCTTTGAGGTGAAAACATTTTTAATTCTGATCAAGTCCTATTTATCTATTTTTTTTCTTTTGTTGCATGTGCTAAGGTCCAGAAAATGCTTCTGTAAGTTTTCTTCTAGGAGTTTAATATTAGCTCTTACATTAATGTGTTTGGTACAGTTTGAGTTGATTTTTTAATAGTAGGGTAGCCATCATCCTTTTTTTTTTGCAAATGGAATCCAATTTTCCCAGAACTATTTGTTGAAGAGACCATTCATTTCCACTTGAGTGGTCTTTGCCCGCTTGTTCAAAATAAGTTGGCCATAAGTGTGAGGGCTGATTTCTGAGCTCTCAATTTCATTCCATTGGCCTATACATGTGTGCTGTACCATCTTGTTCTGATTACTGTGGCTTTGTAACACATTTATGATTGGAAATTGTGAGTCCTCTGACTTCATTCATCTCTTTAAAGTTGGTTTTAGCTATTTGAACACCTTACCCTTTCATATACATTTGATGATTGTCTTTTCAATTTCTGCAAAGAAGCTTGTTGAAATTGTAATTGCAACTGTGTTGAATAATTAAATTGCTTTGGAGAATATTGACATTTTAACAATATGTAGTCTTCCAGCCCATGAACACAGAAAGTCCTCTCATTTATTTAGTTTTTCTTTAATTTCTTTTTGGCAGTGTTTAGTAGCTTTCTGTGTATAAGTCCTTTACATCCTTGGTTAGATATATCCATAGATATTTGATTATTTTAATCCTATTGTGAATGGATTGTTTTTCTTGATTTCTTCACTGCTTCGATGTAAAAACATTACTGCTCTTTGGATCTTCAGCTTGTACTGAGTCACTTTCCTGAATTCGTTTATTAGCTCTAGGAGTTTTATTGTATATTTTTCAGGGTTTACTGTATATAGGATCATGTCATCTGCAAATAGATAATTTTTTTTACTTTTCCCTTCCCAATTTGGATGCTTTTTATTATTTTTCTTACCTAATTGTTCTAGCAAGATCTTCTAGTACATTGTTGAATAAAAAGGGATGAGATTGGACATCCTTTTCTTATTCCTGATCTTAGAGGGAAAGTTTTCAGTCTTCCACCTTTAAAGGGGATATTAGCTGTCGAGTTTCAGATATGTCCTTTACCATGTTGAGGAATTTTCCTTCCATTCCTAGTGTTCTAAGTGTTTTTTATAAAGGAAGAGTGTTATATTTTGGCAAAATCCTTTTCTGCATCAAATGAGAAAATCATGCCATTTTTCCTTCATGCTTTTAATGTGGTTGTTTAAGGATAAATGTTAAGTAAAGGCATTTACACACTGATTTCATGGACAGACATTGTAAGGGTTCTTTTATTTATTTATGGATAGAGATGTGACTGAATTCACTTTGATATTCATAACATTTTAAGTGGGTTATCACATGTCATCCTAGGTCAAAATATTGATTGAATGCATTCCCACACATTTGACATACATATGCTTTTTCTCTTGTATCATCTAAAGTTAGAACAATTACTGCAGTGTTTCCCACATATCTAGCATTCATATTGTTTGTTTCCAATTGTGGGTTCACGCATGCCATCTAAGGGAAGAATGTTAGCTGACAGCTCTCCCATATAGAAGACGCCTATATGCTTCCCTTCATTGTTAGTTTTCTCATATTGTCCAAGTAGTAGAAGGTGAGTCAAAATTTTCCCATACAGATGGCATTCGCATGATTTCTTTCCAGTGATTTATTTTAGGCATCTGTTGGAAGATTGGCCAAAGGCTTCCATACATAGACGGAAGCCATATGGTTCTCTCCAGTGAGAATTCTCGATTTTGACTAAGGACACAAGTTCTTCTGAAGGCTTTCCTACGTAGATGATAGTCATATGATTTACTTCTAGTGGGAACATACTTATGATGATTTCAGGATGACTGCTCACTGAACAGTATTAAATTGTTTCCTGATATAGGGCTTGTGACTTGGCACATATTGGGTCAATTTGGAGCTTTGATGTTGCATTATCATTTTTCATTCCTATATTTCAGAGAATATCAGTCAACTAAGGAAATCTTTCATTGATATTTCCAAGGATCTGCTCATTCATTGAACGTCCTCTTTTGTAATGCAGCATGGGTTCCTGGAGATTGCCAAGGCTCTGGCCTTGGAGAAGTCCTAATCACACACTGTACAGTCCCTCTTCTTTCTCCAAATGAGAAATCACGTCTGATGTACAGAACTGATATGCAGTGGTAACATTGTCAATAGCTCAGCTGTTAGCATCATAGTCTGTTTTATTAAAACACATGTAGTCCAAGCACTAAACTGGCCACGCAGATCCCAAATAGATTGAAAAAGACAATGAATCCAAGTCTTTATTGACGATGTTTTCACTATGCTTTGGAACTCAAAGCTTCTCTTTTCCTTTGAGCATCTTTTAATTGAGTTGTTTGTATTTTTATTGTTGAGTTGGAGGATTTCCTTATGAATTCTGCATGTTAAACCCTTACTTAATATGTGCTTTCCTAACATTTTCATCCACTGTGTAGATTGTTATTTTAAAGTGCTTCGAGGTGCAAAAGTTTTTAATTTTGATGAGATTCCATTTGTCCATTGTTAAATAGAGTGCTAGCATGTCATTAAATATCTTAGAATAATCTCAACAACATTATATTTAAGCAAAGCTTTCTGGGATAGTTATTAGATTTGTTTTGCTCTTGCTTTATTAATTAAATTTTACATTAGTTATTTTAATGCAGTAAAATACATATAGTCAATGTGAAGTCTTAAATTGTAACCATGTTTAAGTGCACAATTTCCTGATATCAATTTTTTTACAATGTTGTGTTACCATCACGACCTTCTATTACTCATCATTTTCATCATTCAAAACAGAAACTCTTACCTATTAAGCAATAACACCCAATTATCCTTCTCTGCAGACTCTTTCTGTTTCTGTGAATATGTTTACTACACAAAGATGGAAAGAACTAAGAGTCCAACCACAGATGAATGGATTAACACAATATGGTGTATCCACACATTGGAATACTGAATTGACATGAAAAGGAATAAAGTTCTGATCCATGCGACAACACGGAACACTCTTGGATATGGGTGCTTAATTTAGTGTTGTTTCTACAACACTGTTGGCAGACACTTCCTTTACAGGAAATCAGGAAACCAACAAGACTTTCTACTATTTCTCCTCCTGGCACTTTCTGAGATCCCAGAGAGGAAGTCCATTGTCTCACAACTGTCTGTCCAGACACCTATTTACTCTCATGGGGAACCTATTCATCATTCTGAGCATCATCTCAGCCTCCCCTCCAGATGCCTCTGCACCCTTCTTCCTCTCCAGTCTTCCTTTTGTTATATTTGTTTCCCCTCTGCCACCAGCCTTAACATGCTGTGGTATATCCAGCATTCCCTATGTTATCTGTGCAAGGCAAATGTATTTTGTCACCATTTTTCCA